>JAFFST010051032.1:221266-235511 GCA_022414735.1 Noturus placidus | reverse complement strand
ATCTTTGAGAAATGGCTTTCTTCTTGCCACTCTTCCATAAAGGCCAGATTTGTGCAGTATACGACTGATTGTTGTCCTATGGACAGAGTCTCCCACCTCAGCTGTAGATCTCTGCAGGTCATCCAGAGTGATCATGGGCCATCTTTGATCAGTCTTCTCCTTGTATGAGCTGAAAGTTTAGCGGGACGGCCGGGTCTTGGTAGATTTGCAGTGGTCTGATACTCCTTCCATTTCAATATTATCGCTTGCACAGTGCTCCTTGGGATGTTTAAAGCTTGGGAAATCTTTCTGTATCCAAATCCGGCTTTAAACTTCTTCACAACAGTATCTCGGACCTGCCTGGTGTGTTCCTTGTTCTTCATGATGCTCTCTGTGCTTTAAACGGACCTCTGAGACTATCACAGAGCAGGTGCATTTATACGGAGACTTGATTACACACGGGTGGATTCTATTTATCAACATTAGACATTTAGGTCAACATTGGATCATTCAGAGATCCTCACTGAACTTCCGGAGAGTTTTGCTGCACTGAAAGGGGCTGAATAATTTTGCTCGCCCAATTTTTCAGTTTTTTATTTGTTGAAAAAGTTTGAAATATCCAATAAATTTGGTTCCACTTCATGATTGTGTCCCACCTGTTGTTGATTCTTCACAAAAAATTACAGTTTTATATCTTTATGTTTGAGGCCTGAAATGTGGCAAAAGGTCGAACAGTTCAAGGGGGCCGAATACTTACGCAAGGCACTGTAAAAATTTTACAACTAATAAAAACATGAATTTGCCTCTTAGAGCAACGCAATTGTGGTCTCTAGTGCATGATTTCCCTATTGTAGAACTGTATGAAATGTTATGAAAAATGGCAAATTGACAATCTTAAAGTTGTAGTTAATATACTTAA
Source organism: Noturus placidus (assembly GCA_022414735.1). NCBI lineage: Eukaryota > Metazoa > Chordata > Actinopteri > Siluriformes > Ictaluridae > Noturus > Noturus placidus. The sequence continues at coordinate 234,613 of JAFFST010051032.1, read as the reverse complement.
AAAAGGAAAAGCAGCCCCACAACATTACAGTCTGCACTATGCATGGTTCTTTTCTGTAAAACAAACAATATTTTTACCCCACTTTGTTTAACTATTTTTATCTTATTCAACCATAGAAACCAGGCTCCAGTAGTGTCTCGTGAGAGGGGCATAGGGATGTGAATGTATGAAAGAAAAGATTTTATACTGGCATGCCTTCCAATTATTATATTGGCATAGTATTAGTATTATATTGGCAGCTGTAGATTTGGATTCTTGGCGACCTCAAAAAGCTACTTTGTATATTTGTATTTTTCTTCCCCATGTTGATGAGGGGCTAAGGGAATTTGGTCTATGGATGACTGCTTAGGAGTTCCTAAGCGCTCAGGTGAAAAAATTAAATAAAATATTTTTTATTAATTAATATTTTGATTTATAATGATTTCTCTCATATTTTTAAATAAATTAACCACTTTTTCCATAACGTTTTTGTTTTTTTACCAAATTTTACCAATATTAAATACTAGGTTTATGTTGTAATTGAAGTATGTCAAACTCTTTAACTTCACTCAGTAAAATTATTTTAGCATCCTTGGTTGAGGTTTCTGAAATCCAAACAAGAGGTACTTTTCTAAGTCTTGATATATTGGTCAACAATGTAACTGTTTTACAAATCAATGATTTTTGCACTACAAAATTGATTATACCAAATGCACATGAATCCCACACCTGATTTTTCAATCAAGTCTAATGTGGTTGCAACACTAGGAAAAAAGGTGGCTTTATGAGTCCATCTGTTTGAGGCTATATGGATTTGAACATAATACATATTTGGAATTTGTCCTCAACTTATACAGACCATGTGATCAATACTGACATACAAAAGTAATGAATTGTCAGTCATGGCATACTTACCGGACAGAACAGGCTCTGTTGAAGGGGTAGGTGTGGCTGACCTGATGCTCGTCACCTCAGCCTGGCTCTTCTGCTCTTCTGAGTCTGGAGAGGACAGAAGGGAAGAAGAGGAGGCAGTGTTGTCCATAGAGGAAGAAGTGGAGGGAGGCAAGACTGTCACAGTGGAAGAAGAACCTGAGGAGGAGGATGAGATTGATTTGGGGAGGGGCTGTGCCAAAGCTGAGGCTGAGGATGGGGCTGAGGTTGGGGCGGAGGTTGGGGCGGAGGTTGGGGCGGGGGCTGGGGCAGGGGCTGGGGCTGAGTCCGAGGCAGGTAGGGAGGAATGGTCAGAGATAGCAGACTCCACCTCCATGGGGCCTTCAGCCCCCAGAGACTCCTGGGAGGGGCTCTCTGAAGCTGGAGCTGCCCCCAGCAGTCGAGCTGCCACACCTATGGAGAAAGAGACATCAGGCAACATTTAGCTTTCTATTAAAAAAATATATTAAAAATAAATAAATAAATGAATAAATGAATAAATAAATAAATAAATAAATAAATAAGACCTGTTGCTACAAGAGAGACAAATGTATGCTAGAACCTGACTGTTCATTTGCAATATTTTCTGCAAAAAAAAAAAAAAAAAAAAAAAAAAAACACAAAATATATCCTTCACCTTCATGCATATAATTACAAGCGTTCTCCCTATATTATTTATTATTGGGCTTTGAATAATTGAATTCTTTAGATACAATACAAATGTCTGTTAAAACATGGGCACGAGAAGTTAAAAGACAAAATACATGGTTTAAAAAGAAAAGAAAAGAAAAAAAAGAAAACTTGCAATATGGTGATGCACGTCATACCTCTGGGTCGAGTTTGTGGACGAGCTCTGCTGCTCTGGGCCTCGCTGGCCTCCTCAAACCAACGTGATAACATGTCTGACATCCTTTGCATCAGAGACACATTGGGGCTCTGTTCTCCTGAAGTGAAGAAAAATAGTGTTTCATGATCTTAAAATTTCAAGACCTCAAAGTCACCTAAAGGAAAACCACTACAAGCTCTCCTTTTTATAGGAAGACAACTAAATGCTAGCTCTCACTGAGAAACCAATGAACTCCCTCCAAGCAGACTGTGCCTTATTATATTTTGAACAAAAAAAATAGCAAGACACATTTAAAGGTGCTTCAAAAGATTGTTGCCTCTATCTCAATAATGAGTATATGGACACAAGTTGCTTTGAGGAGCAGAGAAGTCTGTAAGCTACAAGGCAGAAGTTCAATTGTAAATGGAGGTGTTCCAATTCAAACCCTATTCCAAATAATAATGAAACACAACAAAAAAGTAGCAATAAATCCCACTGACGAAACACTATTTCTAGATTTACATATAAACATTAGTACTACCAGAACAAGCAAATGAGAACACTTAATAGAAAACGTCTAATAAATAAATAAATAAATAAAACAAAATATCTATAGAACGTTTTTTGCATGTGCGAACACTTTTATTTATAAACAAATATTTCTGTCAATTGGATTGACATGTTTTGTGTATACTGTGCGTGTGCTGTTGTAGGGGGCCACCATTTTTTTTATCTTACCATCTCGCTCCCTTTCACTCTCGGGGCGAGCACGAGGTCCGGTGTCTGACCAGTCTCCTCTCAGACGCAACCGTTTGACCGGGGGTTGCTTTAGCTACAAGTAACACAAGAACAGTCAAGCACTGTCAAAATAGTTTCGTGCTGAATACTGAATATACTACAAATTATAACTTAAAAACAGAATGAAGTTCTAAATGATATTCATAGATTTCTTTGCCAAGTGTCATACTCAGACACATACTGATTATCTTTCAGTCATGACCCTTAAGTATTAGGACTCAGATTTAAGTTACCAGTATTCTACCTACAGGGTTAAATTGACAGGGCCTATTTCTGCCACACTTGGAAGAACAAACTGAACTATTTTTCAGAAAAAAAAAAATCACAAACTGGTAACAGCACTCATATTAACCCAGATATCAGACCTCATTTGTAATTTGTAACGGGCACAACTTCATTCATTAACAGCAAACAAACTGAATGGAGCATAAGGCAATAGCAATATATGCAATATATGTATACCTACAGGATACTGTATAAGTCATATCGAATCATGCGTACTCCTGACAGATGGATAGGGCTTTTTGAAGTTATGTTAACCTGTAACATTCTGTAATAACTTGAATTTCCGCCACTTTCCCTTAATAACAGCCTCACACACATTTGTTTTAACTATGCCATACATCATATACTGCTTTCTTGAAAGGAGGTGTGCAGACTGAGAAGGCAATGGCATAATGGCAGCTTTGCAATTTTTGGTTCATTTTACCTAAGATTTTGTATTTTTGCAGGAAAAAAAAACTACATAAAAGGAAATTTCACAAGGTGAGAATGTAGGCTAAACACTGACAGAGGAAAAAAGTTTAAAAAGATGCCTATTCTTCCCATTAATTTAATTTGATGAGGGACCTTAGGGTTTCTCCTCTCTGACTGTCATTGTCTATTTCTGTCCTTGCAATGGAACATAGCCTGCGTCTGCAGCTCTGTTTGGAAAGGAATGTGAACATGGGGGAATACGGACACTGCTATACACATAAGCCAGAGAGACCGTGTATCAATGACCCAGCACATTTCACCACCTCCTCCCTGAACTTTAATCCCACATACAGCGCCAGGTCTAGTGGGCCCAGCTTCATGATTTGAAGGTCAGAAGACATAAGCTGGTTAGTTTACAGATACCTCAGAATATTCAATTGTTCGATCAGTATACCTTTATAAATTTATACATAAGTAGTCAGATCATGGTGTGTTCAATCTATTACATCTATGGCCTGAGACAGACTGAACATGTTCACTCATCACCTCTCATGTCCCCCAACATGCATTTGCAAATATGCATTATCATTTCTCTGCAGTACCTATGACCCATGGAGTGAGCCATTTCTATGCCCTTAGCAGATCGTCATATCGATTATGCTCCTAACCTCCTCTCTCCTTTCCTCAGACGGACCCTTCAGCTCTCGGGCCTGGTCGTCTTTGGGGTCAAACAGGTAGATGTAGTCAGAGGAGTAGCTGACCAGAACCTCCTGTCCATCGCCACTGTAGCATAGGGATGTCACACGGCAGGACTTGTTGGACAAGTGGTCAGGGACGAATCGCACACACATACCTGTTGTCCCTCGCCCCATGTAGTTACCTGTATGTAGTTAGCGAGTTATAAAATATACTAATTGTTGCAACATTTCTGTTTAAGGTATAAACTGTTGTTGTTTCCTAAAACACCTTATGAAATACTACAACAATGAGTAGGAACTTCTACTAAAAAACACAGTAATCTCAAACAGCAGTAATTCGTCATCAAAAGGATATTTTGGAAAAGGCATTTAGGAGTAAACTGAGGCCTGACACTAAAGTAATACTCAACGTACTTTATATAAGAAACACTATGGGTATTTATAGTATCAGGGGTGGCTTGTTAATTGTCTGTTACCACCATGATATACAGAGCAATTTAAAAATGATTCAGTAATAAAAAAAAACAAATAATCACATTATCACACATAACTAAGCAAGATGAGCATTTGAATTTGGCATTTAAGTCATCATGCTGATTGAAACGAGCCACTTACAAAAAATGGTTAGCGGAATTTGTTATATGTTATATGTAACAGAATTTACATGCACATTAAAAAGGAAGTCTCAGGTGTCCCCAGAATGTATCTGTGAAGTTTCAGCTCAAAATACTCCATGGATTATTTATTATACCAAACTGTAAATGCCCCTTTTTGGGTGGAAAATGTGTCATTTTTGGTGCGTTTCTTTAAATGCCAATGAGCTGCTGCTCCCTGCCCCCTTTCCAGAAGAGAGCTGTGCCTTTACAGCTCGTACTTCGGATACTACAGAAATAACAAAGGCGGGTCAAAGCACACGTTGTTCACAATCAGCCAATGAAGACCAAGCTACCAAGCTATGTAGGTTTGTGCAGGAAGTAAGTTCTGGATTTACTAATGACCCGTTTCAGCTGTTCAGAATCGGTTCTTTCTTTTGGGACACAAGAACTCAATTTGCCCTGCACTTTGATTTTTGAAACTTTGCAGACTTTTTACATTCACAAACAGCTCTAGAACACATTTCATGAAAGGCAATATCTGAAAAAGCACAATAAGGGCACTTTAAAGTAAAGTTGAGATTAAAACAAAAGCACTCACCTGTAGCTCTAGTACCAAGCATCCGTCGGTCATAGATTCTTACTGAACTGTCTGAGCATCCAACAGCAAGGTAATAGGGCACAAGAGGAGAAATGGCTATCGAGGTAGCAGCTCTCCGGCAATTAATCAAAATATCCTAATTACAAAACAGCCAAACAAAAGAAGAAGAAATGAAAGAAGAACAAAATAAAGTATTGAATATTAGAGAGTAAGAAGAGCAAAGGGCAAGAAGTATGTATGATATGTCAAATATGAAACGTAAGATCTGGTCTTTTTGTTGGAGAAACCCCAATTCACATAATAAGCTTGCTCGAAGATAAGAGTAAGAAGACGAACTGCCTGCAAACTCATAAATAATTTATTGTGTAAGAGTTTGGAGCATACAAGATGCTGCCCTCATTAAATGCTACATCACCAAATATTTGAGTTCAAAGTTAAAATGTGCTTAGTAGACAAATGGGGTGTATTTCTTAATGCTGAGGGTACAGCTCATTGTGACAATTTTAACATAGTCCCTAAAAGATCTTCAAGTATTATTTTACCCAATGCCATTGCCCAAACACAAAGCAACCTGCACCTCAGCCAAACTACCTATCATAGCAGGCTGTGAAATACAGGGTGGAGGCTGCCTCACAAGATCTGGCAAGAAAAGAGTGGGTGTGCCTCTTTTAATCTGGGGCAAGAATAAAAGTTAATGCATGTAAATCTGATATCAGATCAGAGCTGAAACCTCTGCCTGGTGCCATCTCAGTACTTTTATTCTGATGTGAGATATTTAACGAGAAACAATAATGCAGGAACATGCAGCTAGACAGGCTGCCAAAAAAAGCTAAACACATTGAAACCATTTAATTATACATAATTCAGCTAATATGGAGGAATTCCACATTCACAATTCCACAAAGCTTAGTAATAAGAGAATGTAATAACTAATAATGGAATGCAAAATGTAGTAAATTGAAAGTAAAATTTTCTTACATCTTTACAGTCCTCTTTTGTGCAGCTTGTCTTCGTGCGCAGGTCAAACCACCTAACTGTGCCATCCTCCCCACAGGACAGGAACGTGTACGGGTCATTTGGAACTGTCATTATCTAGAGACAGAGTAATAAGACGGACAGAAAACATGAATATTTTCACATAATGCAAGCAATAATGACTAATTACTGCATTGTTTCTAGAGATGGTATGAAATATTTGAATAGTAAAGAACTGCATGTCTAGCATGGCCAGGGGAAAGCATGCAATTAGTCTGTGGCTGTAGGCAGACTGCAAGTGTTTTGCTCTTTATACTACACTGCATGTAATGGGATGGGATCACTGTAGATCAGTGGTTCACAAACTTTTTTCAGCATGAGGCCCCCCTTGTGTAAGGTTCATTCCTTTGTGACCCCCTAGAGTAATTACATTTTCACAATTCGTTTATTTAAATTTAACACTATGCTCTTCTGTAGTAACTTTCTCAAAAATCTCTCATCTAAAAACATATCCACTTTAAATAGGTTTTATTGGTGTTTGGTTAACAGTACTGTACACTAGTATATCAACGGATGTCTCTGTTTGGTGATGTTTCAGCATAGTCCCCCTCAGATCAATCTGGCGGCCCCCCAGTTTGAGAACCACTGCTGTAGATTACCTGAAAGTCTGAAAGCTATTTCAAAAGACATTTTATTTTAAAAATCGCATGCACCTTTGAGAAAACATACATGGTCAATTTCTTTTGACACATGGATGTTTTTCTACATTTTATTCCAGTTTTTTTATTACACACCTTTGGAAAAAAAAAACACAGGTATCCCATCAAATGTTGAAATCATTGTACCTATTAGGTTCAATCATTCCTCACTCTCAGATTCTACAGGGTGACTTTTTTCATACTTGGTTTATATACACTTTTTTTTCCAGATAGCCTTTAAGAATGCCTTTGACTAAAGAAGAACATATTGAAATCATTCTCATGACTTGATCCGGAAGCTGTCGCAAGGTTGTGATTGACATGGAATTAAATGCATAGCACAAGATGAGTTAACAAATTCATCAAGAGTGTGAGATATCTGTGTGTGTGTTTACAAAGAAATGGTTAATCATAAAAAAAAATTATGTTATTTTGCTAAAAAAAAAAAAAGGTGTTAATTTTACATATATATGGAGACATTTTGGACACAATGTAACTTAAGACAAATGCATATATTTGGTGAACAAGTTATTGTACGCCTATATTTGTCTTAAAGTTGGTAATAGGCTATACGACAATTGTATAAATATTGTGTATGACATGATCCAGATCAGCCTTTTCAAGTATAGTAAAGCTTGATCTTGCCCAAAATGTTTTAAAAAGGCACAAACATTTCTCAGTTCACATTTACGCATTTCTTACTTAGGTTTTCCAATTCTATAGCATTTAACTTTAAGAATTTTTTTAAGTTTAAAAACAATGAGGGTGCTCACAAACTTCTGACTGGCAATGTATCTCAATTTAATACAAAAACGCAGAAGGACCACACTTGTCAGCATATCATGGGATATGTGTCTCACTGCTAACACATCACCATGCCCTATTTTTAGTCCAGTATCATGGTGTACAGCAGTTTGTCTCAGTAATTTAACATTGAAAGGCAATTAAATGAGGCCAAATTTGAGTTTGATTAAAACTTAATTTAGGCTGCAAAGTTTAAAATCCAAAGTGACCACACTCTCTCCCAAAATAAAGACTTTGACTTTCACAGGGTCTTTCACGGACTTTCACATTTTTCATCAGCCTGCAGCCAAAAAAGTGTGAAATATGTTGTGTTATAGTAAAGAGACAATTAATATATCTATAGTTATGTATGCCATAAGTTAGCTCACCATTTAATTTCACAATCTCCTCAAATGACGAAGTTTAAATGTGAAATGTAATGGTGCACAGTTTAAAGTGTCACTAATTATAGCCCCTGTACTTTATAGCACCTGGCACACTACACACACACACACACACACCAGTGAATAAAGGCTTAATGTTTTGTGCTATAATGGTTTATGTAATTTTGCCAATACAATTACATTGATATTTTCTGTGAGTGTTACTACAATATCATCTGCACCATCTTCATACCTCATATGCAGTTCCATAGTGGCAGGTCATCTGACACTGCCTATTGATGTCTGGACTCTTCTCTGTGTGTGTGTAGAAAATGATGCCATCTCCTGAACAGGACACAATCTGCTGGTCGTTAGTGTGGGGCATGAATTTTGCACTGAAAATGTTAGCTCGGTGACCTGACCGAATTGTTGCTTTGACCTGATGAAGAATGGAAAGAGTGGTAAGATATACATGTCACCAATCAGCTTAAGATCTGGAGAAGTACACAAAACGTGATTGTATAGTGTACTATACTGATACGTTTAAGCAGTTTGCACTTTGAACCAGTAGTATCTCAATTTAATAGAAATTCAATTACAACACTAATAAAACCCCAATCTTACACTAATAAAACCCCAATTCCAAAAAAGTTGGGACGCTGTGTAAAATGTAAATAAAAACAGAATGCAATGATTTGCAAACCTCATAAACCCATATGTTATTCACAATAGAACATAGAAAACGATCAAATGTGTAACTGAGTAAATATACCATTTTATGAAAGAAATAAGGTAATTTGAATTTGATGGCCGCAACAAGACTCAAAAGTTGGGACGGGTGCTACAAAAGTCTGGAAAAGTAAGTGTTACTATAAAGTAAGAGCTCTGTCTCTCTAGGAAACTCTTTTTATACCCAATCATGTTAATGACCTGTTGCCAATTATCCTAAATAGTTGCAAAATGTTTCTCCAGCTGTTTCTTTATAGTAACTCTTTTGTTGCCTCTGTACCATTTTTTTGAGACGTGTTGCGGCCATGAAATTCAAAATTGCCTTTTTTTCTTAAAATGGTACATTTCCTCAGTTTAAACATTTGATATACGTTTTCTATTTTACACAGCATCCCAATATTTTTGGAATTGGGGTTGTATAAACACTGTTTAACTGCATACATTGCTATTATGCCGGTAGACAGGTAACACATTTAAGTGTGTACATTATTCATACTGGACAGTCGAGATTCTGGCTTTACACTTAGTTACACAGCTAAGTAGATTACCTCATAGCTCTAGAGTGCCCTCCACTAATATTGGCACCCATGGTAAATATGAGCAAAGGCGGCTGTGAAAATTTGTCTATTGTTTAACCTTTTGATCTTTTGTTAAAAAAAATGGATCACAAAAATACTCTTTTATAGATATCCAACAATTGCAAACAAAACACAGGTTTATAAAAAATCTCTTTTGTTAAATATACATGTGTAATTATTGGCACCCTTTTAGTCAATACTTTGTACCTCCCTTTGCCAAGATAACAGCTCAGAATCTTCTCCTATAATGGCTGATGAGGTTGGAGAATACATGACAAGGGATCCGAGACCATTCCTCCACACGGAATCTCTCCAGATCCTTCCACTTTCGAGGTCTACACTGGTGGACCCTCCTCTTCAGTTCACTACACAGGTTTTATGTGGGTTTGAAGTCAGGAGACTGGGATGGCCATGGAAGGACCTTGATTTTGTGGTCAGTAAACAATTTTGGTGTTAATTGTGATGTACGTATTGGATCACTGTCCTGCTGGAACATCCAACTACAGCCCATTTTAAGCTTTCTGGCAGAGACAGTCAGGTTTTCATTTAATATCTGTTGATATTTGATAGAGTCCATGATGCCATGTATCCTAACAAAACGTTCAGGTCCTCTAGCAGAAAAGCAGCCCCAAAACATTAAAGAGCCACCACCGTATCTAACCGTGGGAATGAGTTACTTTTCCATATGGCTCCCTCTCTGTGTGCACTAAAACCACCTCTGATGTTTAATGCCAAAAATCTCTATTTTGGATTCATCTGACCATAGAACACAAGTTCCAGTAGTGTCTGGCAAACTGAAGATGCTTGAGTTTATGTTTGGATAAGAGTAGAGGCTTTTTCTTGAAACCCTTGCAAAAAACTTTAGGTAATATAGGTGACTTTCCAAGGATTACAGCTGGAGAATTGCAGTGGTTAGTTGCGTCTTGAGGCCCAATTTGGACATTTTCACTTAGGGGTGTACTCACTTTTGTTGCCAGTGGTTTAGACATTAATGTCTGTGTGTTGAGTTATTTGGAGGGGACAGTAAATTTACACTGTTACACAAGCTGTACACTCACTACTTTACATTGCAGCAAAGTGTCATAATCAAATATTTACAAAAATATGAGGGATGTACTCACTTTTGTGAGATACTGTATATTCCTTGGTCTTATCCATTGTTGTGAATTACTAAGAGAATTTGGCCTGTGTTACCTCATATATACACCCCTGTGAAACAGGAAGTCACGGTTGAACAATTTCCTGTTCCTACTCACCAAGGTGTACCAAAACACACACACACACAAAAAACAGTAAAATATCAAAGGGAAATATACTTCAAATATATATTTTCTCATATGAATTCAAAGGTCTGCCAATAATTGTTATACACCTATATTTAACAAAGATTTTTTTTTGATAAATCAGTCTTATGTTTGCAATTGTTTGATATCCATGCATGGAGAGTATTTTTATGATTTTGTTTTTAACAAAATACCAAAATATTAAACAATAAAGACATTTTTTCACAGCCTTCTTTGCTCATATTTACCAAGGATGCCAATATAATGGAGGGCACTGTATATAACACACATAAAAAAGTTACCTTTCTGTTGTAGGGGTTTGTGATGACCAAATTAGTGTCATCAGATCCTGATAAGATGTATTCTCCCGTGTCATTCCATGATATGGTGTTAACCTATTTAAAATCAGAGAAACATGTCTATTGAACTCACATGGAGACCACTCAGGATATCTGCCACTGATTGCCATTGTCTACTCACAACTAATGTCAGTGGATTCTAGTAAATGGAGCCAATTTGCCACAGCAGATCAGCTCTAAATTTGCAGTCTGAATTGAAGTAAGACAGCGAAGAATAGCAGCCTGTAGTGAATTCAGCTGAAAGACAATTGAGCCCTCAACCATGTCTCTGCCTTTAAAAGAAATCAATCAATATTTCATTAACTTAACCTGCAAAGGCTGTGGCACTCTGGTCCCTTTCCATTTCTCAGGCCCCAAACTGTATCAGATAGTACAGAGCTTCATCAAAGAAACCCGTTTTATCTTAGACCTTCTGAAAAACTGAGCTTTAATTTCTCCTTCTCACCTTTCACTTGCTTTTGATTCAATCACAGAGAAACTCTTGATTTTCACAAAAATGGCAAAAGTTGGAACAGCTCTATGGCATAATGCATTGAGAAATAACACAACACTGTAGAACCACATTGGTCACTGACACATAAGCAAAGTAAGGTAAAGTAGCCAAAATGTACTCAAGTATAAAATAATTACTTATAATTTTTTTTTTTTTTAAAAACCTCAAGTAACAGTAATGTTAATAATTACTTGAGTAATAGTAATAAAATATCCAATGAGAAGATTACTCAAGTAGCAGTTACTAGTTACTTTGGATCTGATTAAAATGAAGGGAAAATCCTGAATCTCAGACTGAAATGAGACCTGTAAGTAACACATCTCCTTGAAAGTCTGCCTGTTCTGTTTACATGATAAAAAACCTGAGTTCAAGATGAAGCAGCATGTCCCAGTATCGTGATGCGTACCACAGAACCTGTCATTTAAACACAAAATCTCACACACACACACCAAAAAAAAAACCCAAAAAACACAATTTTCCCAATGGCTGACTGTCAACATGTTAACAACACAAACCTGTCAGCAGCATCTGCATTTAAACAATACAACAGATAACAAAAGAACAGACTATGGCACAGAAGAGAAAGTGTGTGTAGAGAGAAAGAATGTGAGTGTGTGTGTGTGTGTGTGTGCGTGCGTGCGTCCTTCCTCCCTCGAGACTCTTGCTTCTTCCCCCTCTCCAGGACTGAATCGCTAAAAAAGTGAGCGGTTGTTGAGGACGCATTCAGACCACTGCAGCGTATCGTGAGACTCGTGACCACGTTATACATGATATAAACAAATTATTAAAACTACTTATATTTACTAATATTTAACAGTAATTGAGGAACGCCACCAAATGTAGCAAAGTAAAAGTACATTTCTGTGCTTTAAAATAAACTTGAGTAAGTGCACAAGTATAGCCAGTTAAACCTACTCTTAAAAGTACTTTAAAAATTAAAAAAAGCTACTCAAGTAAACGTAAACGTGGCGCATAACGCCCACCTCTGCGCGTAAGTGGTGTATTGCTGACTAGAAAGAGGCTGCTCTAAATATGAGAAGTGTCTTTTCAATTGGAAAATACAGGGTTATGTTCAGTTTGCTGATTAAACAATCGTTTCTAGGATGCAGTAAAAACTTGTGATTTTGCTGCTGCTGAGAAGTGTCTTTTCAATTGGAAAATATAGGGTTATGTTCAGTTTGCTGATTAAACAATCGTTTCTAGGATGCAGTAAAAACTTGTGATTTTGCTGCTGCTTTTTTTTTTTTTAAAAACTTGAGTTGGTGAAATCGCAATTGCACGAAATTGTTTTGCACAGTCTCTCCACAGTGTTTTCTGGGGATAAATGAGACCTTTTAATTGTACTCATCTGTTGTGATGACATCACGTGACACGTCTTGGCCAAAATCTGTGCTAATTTTGAAACATTGCATGCGTCTACAAATATAACTGAGTTCCCTTGTGTTCATTTCTGCGATTGCAAAATCACTAAATAATGTTGGGAAAGGCATGTGAGAGTTAGAGCCTGGTGACTATCATCCTCTTGGTTCATGTCAGTAACAGATAAAGGAGAAGAGGTCTCACACAGAACTGTTGGAATCTACACATAGGGAAAAACAAACCAAAACAACTGTGGCAGGGAAACATTGAGTAAAACATGAACCTGAGTGGATAAGATTTTGATACTCACACAGCCATCGTGCACTTTAAGTATAGCTTCAAGCTTCAGGCGCTGCACAAATTCTCTTCTGCCTGTAGAGGAGTTTAGAGTAGATTATAAAAGAGAGAGTCTATAAAGTCACTGCACCAGCTGTGACTGAGAAAGAAATGCATATGATAGCTCACATGACCAATAGGATTACATAAACAAAGGATTAAATGTCATTAAATGTTAAAATGTACTTCCAATATAACAGCACCCAGCACAAACAAAACAACAAAATTTTAAATTTTTATTTATATATAT
>JAFFST010051032.1:115095-147336 GCA_022414735.1 Noturus placidus | reverse complement strand
ATGTTTCGCATTTTTAGTGTAGGTAGATCTCCTTGACTGGTCATGTTAAAAGTAGCTTGCAAGTCAAAAAGTGTGTGCACCCCTGATCTATATAGTCTTTAAAACTAGATTGAAGAGTAAAATCTACCCTCTAGATGGCAGTAGAAGACTTGTTCACACTTGTTTATATTCTTTGACTTGTGTAATTCCCAAGAGGCAGTGAATTGTCCAAACAAGATTTTTTTTTTAACATAATTTTCACAATAAAACTAATTTGAGGGACAAAGTGAAACCGGAAACAGTTTTATTTGTTTCATATTTAAATATGTGATGAAAAATAAAGAGTTCCATTGTACCTCATAAAATATCGATCAGGTTACATAAAGCTTGAAACAGGCCTATATCTTACATTCTTAATAACAGTCAAAGATTGAAGGCACAATAGGGAAAATATGAACAAAAAGAATTTCACAAAGTTTTCATAACATTTCCATCCAGCTGTGTGTGCCTGCCTTCCTCTCTCTTGCGCGCTCACTCACTCCCCTTCAGCGAACTCTACGGGAGGTTCAACCTCTTCTGTTCCCAGACTTTAGACTGGTGGGAACTTGCTGAGGGTAGTGCTGTAATTGGGTGCTATTTTTACATTCAACATGCACAATCTGTCAAGGTCTGCTCCTCAGGGATGTGCCATCAGCAGTATCCTTAAGCTGTGGAATTTCACCCAGGACAGCATTCCAGATGTGATGGAGAACATCTGGTCCCAGCTGCTCTTCCCCAAGACTAAGTACTCCTTAGTCTTTGGGATGAACAAGATGAGAACCACCATCTTACTTTGGATTATGATTTTTGTATACAAATTGTGGATTAAGAAATGTCAGGGTGGGGAGGAAGATGGACCCAGACGCTCTCTCACAAGATTTGTAGTCCATCCCATTTAGCTCACATATAATATAGTTCAATGAAGTCTGATCTATGCCCTCCCAAGAAAAAAGCCACTGAATTTCCACTCGTACCCTCTACATACTATCTGATAACAAGTATAATGATAATCAATGATCATGACATCAAACCACATTGATTTGCCTAACTTATTTATTTGTTTGTTGCTTTAATTTAAAAAAAAAAAAGCAAAGAAAGACTGCTTTTACTTTGTCGCATGTAATCATTATAGAAACACATCAATGTTTTCTTGATACACCAGGTTACATTTAGACATTGAAAATGTACACAAAGTTCTTTTCTCTTGAACTTCCTTACACAAAAGAGATTAACTGTACTGCATTGAAGACTGAAACTGTACACAATCAAAAAACACAAGTAAATTTGCACAATTTCCCCATGCATCCCTCATGAAAAGGGAGCAATAATCTACTCGTCTTGACTATTGTTTAGTGTAAAATTACAAAATCATCTTAAAAGCTTGAAAATCATTAAACACCTGCAGAAGCAAATGTTGAATCTTCTCCCAGGGGCTGTGTCTTCAAAAATGTCTGCCAAGACCTTCATAAATTTAACAGCACAAAATGTACACTGAAGAAAAAAGAGGAAATATTATATTAAGTATATTTAAAAGCAAAGCACCCACTTTCCTGATCAGTGACAAAATCTTGAACTGAACATATGTGTTTTGGTGGTGTAGATCATACTGTGTTAGCATTCAGACATTTGAAATAATTCAATGTATAGTGCTTTTCACTCAAAAATATCTGGAGAAGTCCCAGTAAATCACTCCATATACAATTTGCCAGCTAAAAAAATAAAGTAAAACCACCCATATTCCAATATTGAGAATGTGAAAAAAAGTAAGAAGAAAAAAAAAGAAATAAGTAAATAAATATGAACTACTATTATTAGCCTTTTACATACACCAAATTGGGTTTCCTGAAAATCATCCCTGTTGGTTTTATGAATTGGCAAGTATACACGCAGTTATGAATAATTAAACAAGATGAGAGATCCTCATTTTACACTTTTTTAGGGGGAGACAGCACAGCTTAGTCTCTGGTGTAGATAGATTCCTCTCAGTCATTTCCTGAAGCTAGACAGCAGATTAAATAATCTATTTCCCTTAAAGTCAGTTCAGCAAGAAAGCTCTTTTCAGGTCCCTCACTGAAGTTGACAATGCTCTGTTCAAACAACTGAGAATGTCAGTCAAGCACATTGTGGGAGATATGGTGGTACTATGCTTATTTGCATTTCCTTCTGTCTGTGCATGAGTTTAGAAGCAGCTGTACTTCATTTTGCATGTTGGTAATGGAACAAGTGTTTATAGTTGATCCACAAGATCAAAATCCACACTATTTTGAAAAATAAGTAGTAAACAAAATTATTTTCAATTTTGAAAAGTTCGATTTTGATCAAATGCAAGACTCAAAAGGCCTTTGGGTTTTCTTAGTTTACCTTCAGGCTGTAGAGATCAAGGTATTTGGCTTTGTAAAGAACAAGGGTAATATATTATGAAATAAGGTCTATCTGAACGGATCAGTTGTTACAAAATTTAAAAAACTTTGGCAATTCAGCTAAAGGATTGTGCAGTGTGAGAATTAAAAAGTGTAGGGGTCAAAAACAAGAAAGATAAGACAAACCAATCAAAATATCTTTTCTTACCATTGTGTAAGAAAAACAAGTGCAACCTTAGTTTAGATTTTTTTTCAGCAGAAAATTATCCAAAGATCTCATTTGCAATCTGTGTACACAGCACTTCACATGAACATGATGCCCAGACATTACATGAAGTCAAACATCTACAGCATCATAATTCCAATCATTAATATTAAAGCCTTGATCAAACAGGAATTTTAAAAATGAACTCCACCCAAGACAGTGAGGAAAACATCACGTCCCATCTCTATCCCAAGGTAAATATATAGTCTGCCTTAAGTAGCCAAATACTGCTGTATGTAATATTTGAGTCAACAATGCACTGATTAAGTCTTTAAAAATATAAGATTTGGCAATGACAAGAACATCTTAATTGCACAATCATTTGGTAACCGTCTTTTTGATGATGAAGAGTCACAAAATGGCACCCTGAGAGGGAGTGAAGATGACTGGTCATTATGGGGATGGAACAGACACCTCCAGAAGCCGGTTGTTTTTACGCTTGCAGGCGACCTGATTGCTGCTCTTGGGTCCGCCTTGGATAAATTTGACACACACTTTATCCTGCTTGAACTGCACAAGGAATCTGCAAGCAACATCGGGAGAATCAATAATTACTGAAGTACTACAGTAGTTATGCTCACTATGTATACATAAAAAAAAGATTGAGGAACACTTACTCATCTGAGATGTCAACACTGATTGGTTCAATGTCAGCTGAAGCAGCCCCTGTGCGATAGAGCTTGGTGATGATCTCTATTAATCGATCACTGCTCAACAAGAAGTCACCTTTGGCTGCTGACGCAGTGCCCTACACAGAGAGCATTAGAATACTAATGTTAAGAAAAAGGTCATGCTAAAATCACTTCATATATTGAAGCGAATTTACATTTTACAACACAGTCAAACCACAAAACGTTGGAGTACTTTAAATGAAAAATCCAACTTCCATATTAATCTTTATGAGTCTTCAATGGCGTCCAAGATTTATTTTTAGTTTAAACTTGTTTCATTTACATGTTGACTTTGCTTTGGTTAATGGTTTCCTACATTACCCACAAATCACATCAGGTCAGGTTTCAGAGCTTCAACTTTCATGCTAAAACAGCCTTCAATGGCATTATGCTGGTCATCTCGCAACTGCGTCCAATAGCTGCACTGTGTTTTGGATTTTTAAGTCCAAAATTTACTGTCTCCATTACTTCTATGCTGATTTCTCATTAATATGATACTGAAGGCCACTGGAAAATGGTAACTGAGAAAATAAACTCTCACTCTTATTTTTAGCAGATAGTGAAACCAGACTTTTATCCCTTATGTCTGAGATTGTTGAAATTTGTTCTATTAAACACCACTGTAACTGCACTAGCAATGTCCTCCTTTGACATCAGAGTGGCACACAATGGCTAACCTCTCAAAGGAATAACAAAAAACAGCATCAACAACAAATTAGCAACAGAATTGCTAAGCACATCACACATATTTCTACATAAACATGTCCTTCAGGATGGAGCTTTCCTTTAACATCATATTTAACATCAGTCATTGTACAAAAGCATGATGAGTCAGGGCTTTACCTCTTTGAGTTTGAGAGCAAAGAAGCAATCATTCTGTGTGCTGACAGAGACACTGGCGAGATCAGGAAGTGGGACACTGGCTTTTAACTGACCAGTTTTCTGATCAGCCAGAACAAAGTTTTTCTTGGTGAGGAGGAAGATTCTGGAAGCACCCTTAAAATGAGAGACAGCAGTAAATGTTAATTAGGCCTAATATACGTATGAAGCTCTGACTCGCTGAGCTGCTCAAGCTGATTTTAGGTAACTCTTTTAGAAGCTTACCTTGCCATTGGCCCTGTTGATTTTATTGACCACATCTGCAAGAAGCACCTTCTCATCTACCATGCTGTTTAGCTTCTGGTACTTAGGGTTTTTGTTAATCTCCAGATAATCTCCTTTGAAAGGCTGTCCCACACTGTGGAACAAATAAGAATCAACTTGTACAGTATTAGGAAAAAAAACAAACGTGTTCAACATGAATACAGTGTAAATGCTTGCTCGTACCTGCTGGGGTACAGAGCCTTCTTGTCTTTGAAGATCTTACTTGCTTCCAGTTTCTCCTCATAGATGGCTTTCTTCTCTTCTGTGAACTGGCTTCTGTATTTCTTGCACTGAATTTTAGGATGCAGTAGGGAAGATTTACAGAGGGTTAGAGAGCTGCCCCCGATTAAAGATTTTCTTGTTTGATCAAAAAGCTCAAGCAGACAAATTATTCCTGGCAAAAAGCTCATGAATGATCGCACTAAACACATTATGTGTATTATATAACTTGTTAAACATATTTAATATGAAAAATATGCATCAAAGAAAAATGGGCATGGGGTAAGCTACATTATTAATGCACTTATTGGTTATTTAAGATGGAAACTAGCATGGCTTCTACCATGCTAGTATTTCCAATGTCTTCTACAGTTTAAAAAAAATGTGGTACATCATCTGATTTTGTACAATGGAACACTATTAGCAGAGTTTACATTCCACCTTGTTGGACCAATCAGTGCCTCCACGTGGATGTGATACAGAACTCATGCATGTGAACATGTTTTAAACTTGTACAGACACGGATTAAATGGCTCATCTGTAGATTCACAGACACATTTGTAGAATTTATTATAAATAATTTATAAAGTTAAACAACTAAATACACCAAAGGGTAAGTAAATGTTTGGTCTTAGGTGCAGCTCTAATGGCTAGATCATCCATCCATCCATCCATCCATCCATCCATCCATCCATCCATCCTCAACCGCTTATCCGTAATCGGGTCGCGGATGGCTAGATCAATGTTTTCTAAATAAAAAAAAAATGTTGCTGTTGATTGAATAAGAGGACCAACCCTCCATAGATGGAAAATCTTTCGGAGTTCCTCATGTGTACCCTCCAGGAACAGGTAAGACCTTGATGGCCAGCTCTTATCAATTGGTGACATTGAAGGCAAGAACTTCTTCAAACCAAGGAAATACTTCTGCATCTGTAGATAAATATATGCATACCAAGTGTGTGTTTAAATATAGCCAACTCTCAGTAATGCAGAAAGTAAATATAGGACAATTATTAGCAGACTTACAATTCTCTGAATGGTGAAGTCATAGATCTTCTTGCCAGCATTCGCTCTGAAGAACTTCCTGTATTCCCGTCTGACCTGAAAATGAAGAGGAACCTAATCTATCACTTGCAATCAATCACACTGATGTTTGTTCGACCATTCTGATGAAAATCGGTGCAATGATCCTTTCAGGAAACGAGGTTAGTTTTAAACACTTGTTAGTAGAAAACAGGGAGATACACATACAAATGAATGCAGGGAG
Source organism: Noturus placidus (assembly GCA_022414735.1). NCBI lineage: Eukaryota > Metazoa > Chordata > Actinopteri > Siluriformes > Ictaluridae > Noturus > Noturus placidus. The sequence goes on along the minus strand of JAFFST010051032.1, from coordinate 141,393 downwards.
AAAAATTGTGCTTGGTCCTGTAACAATGACAGAGGAAATTTTGCTATTACTGTTGTTATAATATAAAAATAATAATAATAATATTAATAAAAGTGTTAAGAATACTAAGAATACAAAGACAGTGGTCTCCTTTTTCAATAAATCATACAACAGCTTCTCCTCCTAAAAGACTGAAGACGCTGCTAAAGCAAAAATAAACTAGTAATCATACAAAAAAACATAATACCTACAACATTTAGGAGAACTCAAAACCAAAATGCTAAAAAAGCAACATATAGCAAGTTAGTTTGTTAGTTGGCAAAGCATGCACACATCAGGCAGGAGGACAAACACATACACAGATGGGAAGAGACAGGATGACAAGTAGACAGATAGACAGACAGTGAAAATCTCCAGGCAAACACAGTGGTGTCAGTGAAGGTCAGAGTTTCTGAAGATTCAGCATATAAATTGCACTCTTATTTGAAGGGCAAAAAATATCTGCCTTTCTTCTATCCAGAAGTGGCTTATCTTAAGCCCTGGATTATGAGAGCAGATTTGAATCTGTTTCATGAAACATGGCTGACAGTGCACATATATAAAATGTCAACCTTACTTTCCACACATTAATCCATGTCAGCTCAGAGGCAGCATGACCCTTCATACCGTATACTAGGGATTCAGAACCTTTTAAACAAAGCAGACCAAACTGCAGCCCACAACATTTTTGAGAGAGAAGTGTGTGGGATGCAGGGCATAGGTTAGGGTAGGAGGGGCATCATAGGGCAAGCGGAAATGATATTGTAATGGTTGAAGTTTGTTTTGAGATACTTGCTGAGGCACAGTGTGAACGGTATTTTATATTAATGTTAGTTAACTAGCTTAGTGTAGGCATATAGCGCTATGCCTGAAAATGCCGATCACGGTTAAAAATTTAGTTAACAAATGAAGCTGATGTTAAAACCTGGAACTCATTAATCGTTCAGTTTTAGTTACCAGATTTACTTGTTTAAAGGCAGACTTTACCCTTACATAGTGCCCCTACTATTGCATTGTTACAGCTTGGTATAACCTCATAGCCTTATACTAGAAGGTAAACCAGTGGTTAGGAACCTCTGCTGCAAACATTCAATTGTTTATTTTATATTTGGTCATTGATCAGAGGCATGCAGAAGATGGTTTACACTGGACAAAATAAAATTTAATTAAGCAGACATTTGCTGCAGAAATGAATGGCATCGTTGTATGTTTTATGGCTAGCTTCATCATCTGACAGTGACACCCTGAGGCAGGATTTGGTGTGCGTTTTCATATCCCCCTTTAACAGAACGGTTCATGATGGGACAGGGCCAGTGCACTAGTTGGCAGGTACCTTGAGTCCCAACCAGTAGGACCAAATGACAGCAACAGCATGCTTACGCCTGGCCTCCTCCTTCAGCCGTTTTAGCTCTCTGCGTGCCTGTGAGAGAAGGAGGGAGAGGGACGAGGAATGCAGAAGAGAGTGAAGCTGTTGAAAACAGTAGAGCAGTATAAAGAGGAGGCACATAACCAGCCTAGAGCAGGAGCAAACGGGTGGGCACTCACACAAAGCTACACTGTATTTCCATTACCAGGACTCTCAGATAAGGTGTTAAGCAGAAGTTATGCATTTAAATCAGTGGGGTTATCCCTCTGAAATCACAATTTCATTTTAGGGAACTGAGGTAATGGAGAGAAACATAAATCACTAACAGGCTTTCAAGCTGCTCATCACACAAATATACATACGCACACTCAGAAAAATGGACACTTGGTAAAAACCAAGCAAGGCCAAACAAAATTGTTTGGTCAGATCATGAAAAGAAATGTGGTCAATGGAATGGACTCTTAGATACGCTAAAATCATATATACCTCCTCATATACCTCATGCATTTGCTCTTAGTGGGTGGACATTTATCAGCCCGAGAAGCTCAAAGAAGTGCTTGCCTACTACATGGCAATTTGCCCATATACCTGGAAACATGTCTGCATGAGATTAAATCCTGCCAGAGCAAAGAGGCTTAAGACTGGATCCATAAACTATAACTTCATGTGCTATAGGTTACAGTTATGTGAATGTGAGCTATGATACAATACTCTTAGCATGCATGAGATGAGATGGGATGGGTTCCAGGGCAATGAGGCTCATGGTCCTCTCAACTTCAGTGCAATGCGGAGATGAAAGAAAGAAAGAAAAAAATAAATAAAATCATGGACAGTAGCCTCACACTCTTCATCAATACCTTAGTTCCTTGCCAGCCGGCCCATATGATGGACACGGCGTGTTTACTCCGAGCCTCATGCTTTAAGCGCCGCAGTTCTCTCCGAGCCTTGTTTTTTTAAAAAGGTATTTTAAAGGAAGGTAAAGAAACATGAAGAAGTTAGAAACACAGATCAGGTAAGACTATTAAGAGAAAGCAGATAAAAGAAGACAGCATTAAGCATTCAGAAAACCATCAAGATGGATGATGCAAAGAGTCTGCTGTACCATTTATATTATAATGTCTTTGATTATAATGCATGTTCAAGCAGGATAATACTGGCAATGCATGACTATCCTTGCGTAATACTGCAACTCAAGATAGTCAAGCATAAAATGTGACTGAAAAAGTGTTTGATGCTTATCTGAGGGGGAAAATGGTCATGGAGCACAGAGAGAACATGCTGCTGCAAAGGATGACAATAATAATGCCTTTGTCTGTGACCAAGATTCGTCAAGCTCTGTTTTGACTATAACATAAATGTAGGCACAAAGTATGTTTAGGCTTACTCTTTGCGTACTCAATACACACAAGAAGTAATTAGAATAAAACATCAAATAATCTGATCCTTTAAATTGAGATGGCATTATCATTTCAACCAGCATGTATGTTAGCTACAAGAGTTAAAGTTTGAATAAGAGTTTAGTATGTTCCCAGAATCCAACTCAAAATGTAACCTACAAATGAGCAAAACAAAATTAGTCAGACACCCAGCTACAGGAAGTTAGTGGATGGATAGACAACACAGTGTCACTGGACGGAGGCTCGGAGTGCCTCAGAAACTAACTAGCCGGCTGGTAAAATACCTTCATTCCCAACCAGGCTGCCCAAATGGCAGACACAGCGCGTTTATTCCGAATCTCCTCCTTCATACGATGCAGTTCCCAGCGAGCCTGCAGAGGTTAGCCGATGAGGCCAAGCAGCAGCACACACAGGAGGATAAAGATTAGAATAAAGAAGAGAGGAAGGACTCCCTTGAAATAAGCACTGAAATAAGCAATAGCGAGTTTAAGAAGGAAAAGCAGTGGCGCTGCTCTCAAAACCAACAGTGTAATGTGTTGGCATAAGCAAGTGGTGTTTGGTGGATGTTGACCTGAAAATAAGATGTTTGCCCAACTGGTGGTTTCTCTTTGTGATAATTTTTTTTTTCAAAATGAGACTCAGTACCTGTGTTCCATGCCAATAGGCTGCAATAGTGGTCACTGCCTCTTTGCATCTCTTCTGGTATTTCAGTTCACGCAGCAACTTGCGTGCCTGTGAGAGAGAGAGTGATGATGGAAAAGGAATAATGGCACAATTCTAAGACATGGTGCCCAGAAATAACTGAAGAGAAACGCAGAATAATGCAGAGTTTTATTCCTACCTTCCATCCTCTGATGAAAGACTGAACCACTATGGAGGAGCTCTTGATCTTCTGGTATTTCTTTTGTTGCTGTAATGAAAAGTATCAAGAAAACACTGTGCTAAGTGCCACAGAAGCGCTGCAAAACAGCAATACATTTACTAATAAATAAATCAAAGGCAATAAGACAAGAAAAGGCAATGTGTGCATGGAAAGGAAGATGAACCTACAGCATATCTACGGTACCAAGCAGACACCACCACCTGGCTCTTCTTCAGGAGAAGGAAATGCGTGCGGCACTTCCAGCCACGATAGATCTTCTGGATGAGTGTGGCCAAGTCCTCCAGACACTGCCTTCTTTTCTCCTCCAGGAAAAAGAGCTGAGAGAACATAAAAACCACAGTATGAACACAAATGCCAGCAAAGAAACAATGAGTCACCCAAGGTCATGGGAGTCTTAAACTAAATAACCAGCAAAAGACTCCATCCATTCATCTTCTATACTGCTTATCCTTTTTCTTCAGGGTCACGGGGAACCTGGAGCCTATCACAGGGAGCATGGAGCTCAAGGCGGGCTACACCCTGGACAGGGTGCCAATCCATTGCAGGGCACAATCACATACACATTCACACACCCATTCATACACTACGGACACTTTGGATATGCCAATCAGCCTACCATGCATGTCTTTGCACTAGGGGAGGAAACCGGAGTACCCGGAGGAAACCCCCGCAGCACTGGGTGAACATGTAAACTCTGCACACACAAATATCTGCAGAGCTGGAAGCTGTTACAAGAAGAACCAGAGGAACCTGAAATCAACTCACATACTGATACAGTTTTAAAGGACAGTTGGAGATAAAGATTACTGAGGTGGAATGTGCATGAATTAGATCACATTCTGAACATTTTCAGCCATTTATGATGTTGAGGTTCAGCACAAAGCCATTTTTTTCACTCCACTGAAGCCTTTTAACTACAATCTGCTTTCCCATGCTAATGGCAAACAGGAATGTATAAGTGAACCCATCTGTTTGACCTCATCTTTTTTTGGTGGAGGGCTGATAATATTAAAGTAGAACAACTTCCTGTTTGAAAAGCTGTTCACTACTATAGCATGAACACACATTTTTTAATAGCCTGTTACCTTAGTAATCTTATTTCTAAATCTTTTTCAGCATAGATGTTGTCTGTTTTCCTATTAACCATTTCTGTGTTTTCATATCTGCTTATCACATTTCACAAGCACAGTGAAGATAATTTAAAGAGTCCAACACTACTCACGGTTCTGGGATTCCGGATAAAGATCTTGGAGCGCCCGTAGGAAAACTCCTCTTCAGGTACAACTAAGTTTTTCAGAAGAACCTCCACACCTTCCCTGCATTCACAAAAGCCAATATTCACTCCCTCATGGTTTTGTCAATGCATCCACACCAGTAGGCATGACAGTAACAGACAAACATCAGAAAGAGACAAAACAATGAAGCAACAAGGGGCAAAGAAAAAAATGCAGCAAACACTACAATCTGCCCCACATCTTAAGGTAGCACAAGAGAACAAAGATGTCAGCATACCACTGAAACTACTTAAACAATTCTGACATGTGATATGATTCAGAAAGTTATCTTAGTTTTCAATGAAGCGTGAATGAATTCCTGGTGGCAGTGATGTGTGGGAATTCTGTCCCAATATGTCTAGATATAGCTGGGTTCTGAGGAGTCCTGTGTCTGGATATGAACTGTCAAATTGTTGCCCTAGATAAACCAGGAAGAACATGTTGAAATAACTGTCTATCTATTATCACAAGGATAACACAAGGGTTTTTTTTTCCTCCTCAAAGCAAGAACAAGACATAGCATGTTTGTGTCAAAGCGTCAAAGCAAACCATGTCAATCTTGCGAACTGTATGCAGCACATTTCAGCCCTAATTCATGAAGCTAGTTCTTTCCATCCTCATATTTTTGTATATTTTTCTCAAACCATTAGGCTGCTTAACTGACATGTTCTTTAAAAATAAATTACAGCAAGTTTAAAGTTAGACACCTAGCAGTTTTATGGTCATTTTGTTGTTGAAGTCAGGAGAACTGTATGCCATGAGAACTGTGAGCAGTTCTCACATGAACAATGAGCATCTGCTCCATTGACCTAAAATATTCTAACACTTGTAGCTGGTGGTCTGACCTGGCAGGGCCTTTCCAATGGGGCCAGGTCTGTTTGCAGAGCATCTTGTAGCGTTCCAGGCAGGGTTCGTAAGCTTGGCGAAACGCATATCCTGCCCGTCTAACACGCACATTCTCCATCAGGCCCAGGTAGTGCACTTGGTGGCACACCAGTGAATCTGTGAAGATCTGGGCTGACTTCTTGTCATTGGGTTTGACGCATCTGGAATCACAAAGGACAACATATGGAGAATTACTGAAACTTTGCCTACGTGTTTAACAGCAAGCTTATAAAACAAGAGTCTTGACTCAGCCACTTACGTGTTGGGGTGCTGCTAATTGCTGTTCTTACCTAATGTAGTTAGGGTTCTTGGTCTGCAAGTTCCTCATGAGTGTGCTCACTGAGGCTTTGAACTGGAATCCGGCTGTAGGAGGCCTCTTCAGATTGACTTTGGCAGGGTTTCCCTCTGGGAAAAGTAATTTCATCAAGCTGTGTTTGGCCTTGTACATAGCTTGGGACAGGTCTCTGTATAGGAGGTCATTGTTTTTGTCCACAAAGCCCTCGACCTGATACAGCACCTACATAGGGAATTAGAAATTTTGGATTTTGATTAACACAGTATATGCCGTATTTGTTTAGAGTGTAGAACTAGTTATTAAAGCTGACTTATGGAGATTTCAGAGCAGCACAGATCTGTTTTAATATTGTATTTGCTTTCAGTTTTACAAAATGTCTCTAAGACGTTAACAGATGACTCGTGATTTTTCAAGCAAGAAGCAACGCATGCGTTTTGTATTCAGTGACATATCAACAATACACAAGTCAAACAAATGATGGTATAAGCTAAGGTAATGTTTGCCTCAAGTAACACACAATGCAATTATGCAGGTGTGTGGGGGTACCTCACCTTGCCAGCATAGTGCTGGATACGAAAACAGCTATGAGGCAAGCTGTGGTCTGTGAGGAACTTTGAGTTTTTGCTCAGGCGGCTCTCGAAGTGCTGATGTTCAGCACAAACAGTGTTCAGCTTGTCCAAGAAGGTCTCATCTGTCACAGTCCCGGGCCGCAAACACTCCTCATCAAGCATGGCCAAGATACCATTCTGGTTCTGATGGTTATAAAACAGATTATAGACCAACTGAAATTCAAGATAGCTTTCTCAGTGAATGATGTCATCACACTTTGAATATGGTATATCATTTTTGGGTAAAATCATGGAGTCAACATCATAAAAAATGAACAAAAAGTATTTTTGTTTAAAATTAATTCAGCCTGACTTACATTTTCAATGAGGTCACAGATAATGGCATTGTTGAAATACTCAATGTTGGTCCATTCAATGCCCTTTAATAAAATACAAACAAGAATCAATATTTGCTGTGTGTGTTCTTTAATACTATCACATACAATATATGGACAACTGACTATCACAACTATGCCTTCTTTGAACATCCAATTACAGATTTAGCCCCCCTTTGCTATTAAAATATCCTCCACTCTTCTGGGAAGGCATTCCACTAGATTTTGGAGCGGGTCTGTGGGGAGTTGCTTAATCAGCCAAAGAGCATGAGTGAGGTCAGGCACTGATGTTGGGTGAGAAGTTCTGGGGTGCAGTCATCATTCCAGTTCATCCTGAAGGTGTTCAGCCGGGTTGGTAAATCAAGTCATCACAGACCTCACTTTGTGCACAGGGGCACTGTCTTGCTGGAACAGGTTTGGGCCTCTTAGTTCCAGTTAAGGAAAATTGTGAGACAACAGTTTGGGGAAAGCCAATATATGGGTGTGATGGTCAGGTGTCCACAAACTCTTGGCCATATACTGAAAAATCTTATAGATTTCACAAATAAACCTTAGAGGTTTAAGGGGTAAATCCATGCAGGCTTTTTGTACCAGATATCAATACAAATTAAAATTTTTGTGGGGAAGAAATAAAGATGATGTTTATCAATTAAATGAAATAATTCACCATAAAAGCAACATCTGTCAGGTTACAGCAACAGCCCAAAACACGAGTCGACTGTGAATGTAATAAGATGGAACACTGCTGTAGGCTAATTTGACTATGTGAACAGCTTCATGAGGAGGGAGTGAGTGGAAGTGGAAGGCAAGTAGTGGAAGGGGAAGTTGTACAGTGTACAGTGGGTGGACTTCTCCCCAGATCACTGCATTTTCCTCCCCGGTCTCCAACACGGAGGCATTTTCCCATGTACTGGCCTGGACCTGATCCAGAGAGCTGAATATTACAGTGTGGAGGTCATAGCTGATTTAGGGCTCATACTCAGTGCTCAGAAAGCAAACACAGCCCATAAGCCCTAAGGGATCATGCTGTTTACCCATGATGTTCTGAGGGAATACTTCGGTGTAAAATTCACAGAGATAGATTGAGCAGCATTCAAATGAAGAAGTAGACAAGATGATGAAATGATTTGGCAATTAAAAGGATGCTGAACACTGTGTTAACTTATGAACGCTGATAAAAGACTCACAAAGTTACTTCATGAGGTTTTATAGTTACATAAATGTGTGATGCGCTGCCCCAGATGACATTAGTTCTCAGTTCTATACATGAAGATCAGTTAATTCTGTAAGCAATTCAAGTTAAAGCATACTATTACTACTATTGATCTTAAACACTTCAGATACTGCGAGATTGCGGAAAAAAAATGTATCTTACCTCACGCACATACTCCTCCTGCTCCTCACGCAGGGTGAGCTCGATGAAGATCTGCTGAAGCTTCTCATTGCAGTAGTTGATGATGAACTGCTCAAAGCTGTTGTCCTGTGGAACAAACCAGATGCAGTGTGACTGTGTCTGCCATTTAAATTGCATTTGTACTGGGATAATTCAGATGCACACAGCAGCCAAACCATTAAGCACAGCAAACCTTGTGACTGAAATAGGCCCACCTATGATTTGCTACAAATCACTGTACTTATTTAGCCTCCTTGTTCTTTTTAAGTTTTTATCTATATGCACATAAAACAGAAAAGACAAATAATACCTTGATATTTCCAATAAACAATGTATCTGCATAATTAAAATGTATACCACCAAAATGTAGTATAACTAACCAACAATCTCTCAACACAGTCCATTGTGACATGTTAATATAGCAACAGCAGTTAGCCTAGTATTTATTGTTAAAATATAAACAATGGCTGTGTTAGTTATGATTCAGTTGGTCCAGGTTAGATGATGATCAGGTTGGCATTTTGCTAAATTATGTTTCCAACTACAAAATATCTTTTTGGTCTTTTTTTTATAAAAGGCATTTGTATGTTCACCTCTGTCATTCAGAAACAAACCTGGTGAATGTTAAACCAAAAACCACTGCTGTGCTTTTGGCACCAGACAAAAGCTTCAAAACTAATTCAAAAAACTGCATATAGTACACTGGAAAGACTCGATCATCTCCTTGTTTAACTTGGCAGCACCAATTTACGGCTGGCCTACCTACAAACATAGCCTATTGGCACCTCAGTCTGAAGCTGACAAAGTAATGTTGAATTCGGGGTTCAACAGCTGCTTTTTCAAAGTGCAAGAGTAAAATGGCTCCACGATTATATTAGCTATTCCCTGTATGACAACTACATGAAAAGCACTGCAAATCTTGGGCTGTTTCAGCAACTCAAACTCGGAGGTGGAACTTTACTACAGCCAATGATGCAATGGCAGGTACATAAAGTACACTGACATTGCCAACACTGCAGCTAATGTTGCACCTCACAGTTGGTCATGCACCTTTATAGTATAAAATTATAGAGAGAAAGGCTAAATTAAGACTAGGATTAAAGGCTTTAATTGCAGCAAGCACAGTGCCACATCACATCCTCAGAGGAGTACTTACTCCATCCTGTTGTCCCAGACACAACAAACAACAACAATAACAACATCAAGGAGAAAGGAACACAGTCAGACAGCAGGCAAATGTAATGGGCAAATGCAAATAAACAGTGTATTTTACAGAGGGGTCAATATTATTGCCATATCCAGAGTTAAAACAAGCACAGTGCTGACATTCTGCTAACTGCAAGCAAACCAATAAGCAGTGAATATAACCTTTTCCTGTTAGGCATGCTTGTCGTGAGCAAATTTGAATGATACCAGATGGCATAGCTGAATTAAATACTTTACAAAATAGTATATTTGCTCATAAGGTCAGTTGGAAAACACTATATTTAACATTGTGAGCAGAACTGACAACAAACATTCACCAGAGAAGAAAAACTTTCATGTCAATTAAGACATCAAATTTGGTATAAAATTTAAATAGAGAAGTATAATGAATTGGAAATGTCTTGCTTAGTGTTGTGTTAAACACTGAGCAAGAATTACTGATGTACTGTTCTTATAGTGACTTGATAATATGTGATGATATGTCTTGATTAGTGCAAATAGGAGGCGTTTTAGATCTCATGTCATATTTAATTAATCAGACAGGTCTTTCTTCTTGTTGTTACTTTAGTCAACAAATTGGCACCCTGTCCAGGGTGCAGGGTGTACCCCGCCTTGTGCCCCATGCTCCCTGGGATAGGCTCCAGGTTCCCCCATGACCCTGAAGGAAGGATAAGCAGTATAGAAGATGGATGGATAGATGGATTAACCAACAAGTCTGAACAGAAGCAGTCTACAAGTAGATGACTCATCCTGGATAAACCTTACCTCAAAGATCTCAAAACCATAAATATCCAGGACCCCCATAACCTTCTTCCGGGTTTTGGTCTGAGCCTAAACACAAAAGATGACAACGTGTTATTCAGTATTGAACAGTCAAGATGATAAAATTATATGTAAATAACAGTGAGTCCATACCTTGATGCTTTCATTTATTCGATTCACCAGCCAACTGAACATGCGGCTATACAAGTTTTTGGCAAGTGCATCACGTGCATAATAGGCCTAGAAAAAAGGATAATTTCCAGTTATTTGCTTAAGAGTTCATATTAAACATTATCTCATTATTTTCGATAAAAGTAGTGAAGGGTTAGAGGCTTTTTGGACGAAGAGCAAAATACAAATATCTAAGTTTTAAGTCTCAGGAGTTGGCACCGAGCCATGACTGTGTCATACATTGACATGTCAACGTGACAGCAGAATGCAGTAAGAGGTTGAACTCTAGATGACATTACGTTAACGACACGCAAATAGTACATCACTTGGCTAGTGTCACTGAAATTATTATCACTATAGGTTCTGACAGTGATATGAACACTATATGAAGCTAAAGGTAAAAAAAATCAATATTTAGACCTGTAAATATGAATTCAATGCAATTTCCTGCTGTGTTTCCTTTATCTTGTCAGATGTTTGCAAGAAGAGGGTCTGACCTTTACAGTAATGCTCTAGCCCTATGGAGTTGCTTCATATGAAACCAAATCTGTTCTCAAGACTAGCACCTATAAGATGTGCCAATACCCCGCATACTATTTTTCTGAATGCCATATAAAATGTAAAAATAATATTCATTTACAAACAAGGCTCTGACATTATCGCGGCTGTGGCTCAGTCGGTAGAGTGGGTTGTCCACTAATCCACTAACCGTGGGATTGGCGGTTCGAATCCCGGCCCGGGTGATCCCATGCCGAAGTGTCCTTGGGCAAGACACTGAACCCTAAGTTGCCCCCAATGGCAAGCTAGCACCTTGCATGGCAGCTCTGCTACCATTGGTGTGTGAATGTGGTCTCATTAGTAAGTCACTTGTAAATGTAAAAATGATATTTCTGTAAAGCTGCTTTGAGACAATGTACCATTGTAAAAAGCGCTATACAAATTGATAAATTATTAAATTATAAATTATTATTATCGTGTGTGCATATAGATTGTTTTTGGAGCCATATTGAAATATTTCAAGATACAATATTACAGGAATAATTCCACTACTGTAATGTCTGTACAGTTGTTTACCCCATGGAGAGATGGATACAAAAAGTACTATGTAAAAACTAGTAAAGGCAAAGGAGGAATAATGTGTGGTAAGCCAACCTGAGCAACGTTGAGTGTTGTGGATACTTTCTCCATCTTAGCTTCCACAGTGCGAAAACTGAAGGCTCGTTCCAGCACTGACTGATCAATGCCCAACAGCTCACACATCTCCTTCAGATCTGGGACAGGAACAGTGCAGACGAGTTACACACAGAACAGAATGGTTAACCACATTGTTAAACTAAAAGAGAAAATAAAACTTTAAATGTATGTAAATTGTTCTCCACCAGACAATACAGCTTATATTTAATTACATTGGCATTTTTTGTTTTGCTCATATTCTATAGCCTATGACAGCAACAAAATAACACAAAATGACCTCATGACCAGTCACAATCTAGTTCTGCTGCAGGTGGGATTTCTGCATATTGAGTGCTTATGTAAAAAATTAAACAGGAAGCCTCTTAAAGTGCCCCTCTGTGAGCTTTTTCAAAAGCTCTGGTCAATATCAGACCTAGGTCCCCTTGAGAAATGTAGGCACTTCAAAAAAATGAATCCTTTTCCAGACAACTAACTATTATACGTGAAAGTGTTGATAGGGGTTGCAAAAAGAACTGCGAATATGCAAGTGAATTAAGATGGATAGCATTCCTCACAAAATACTACCATGCAGGCACTTAAACTAATAGGAGTTAGCTTTTTTGTTGAGTCATGAGAACATGCAAATTACTGTTCATGACATATCTGCTCGGCTATTTATAGAATTATGGCTTGCATTATCAGCTTTAAGAGCAATGTTGTGTTCCCCAATGAAATACTCCCAAATACAAATTAGTATCAGGTTTTTAAACCTCCAAGGCAAATATCAATAGATGGCAGTATAGTTTAACCAGGTGCTCCAACAGACATAGAAATGTATTAGACATGGAGCCAGTTACCTCTACTAAACACAACTTCCTTCTTCAAGCAAATAGAATAATTTAATCAGATTTTTCTGCCTAAATATAATTTGCATTGACCCAAATGCACTGGCAAAAACAGAAGATGAACAAAGCTTTTTCACTGGATAAAATGCTCACCATTCTTGTCCTTAACCCGGCTCTCATCGAAGCCGTTGACACGTGACTCAGGCTTGAACTCCAAGTTGCCCAGCTTGAGCACAGCAGCCACCAGCTCCAGCACTGACTGCACTTCATCCTCCATGAAACCCACAATCTGCATGGCATTCTGGATAAGAGACGAGAAAATTCCCCAGTCACTAGAGCTTTGATAATAGATTTGATTTAAGAAATCAAGTAACTAAGGAGACCCAACTCACAACAGTGTTAGACACAGAGCTTGTTGGGTAAAAACAATGTACTAATATAACTATACTAGACATAATGATCATAATACAGAGCCCTTTGTGTGGTTATGGAAACCATAGGTAATCTTAGGGTAGAAAGGTCATGAAAAGGAGGAGACCCTGTGATGGGTTTGAGAGGAAGAATTGCATGAAGGAGAAAGCATTTAAGCATATAGCTTAGGAAATATATGTTTAGTTTATCCTACTAAAAGCATTACTACAGAACGTTTAGACTGATCCCCTCCAAAACTAAACGCATAAGCAAATAAAAAAAAGTGGAGAGGATTTTCACCGATTTCTACAGAGCTTTGAATATATACCCATGTCCTTATCCTAACTTACAAGATAAGTAAAAGCATGCCACAAAAAACACAGTAAGCCTTCAGTAAATATAGTCTGTTCTGTGGATCTTCTGTGTCTGTTCTGTATAGTCTTTCTGTGTATCTGTCATGTCAGAATATGAAACAAGACAGATGAAATCAAATGAGTAATTTCCGGTGTGTGGAGCATTCTGTGCATCTTACCAAAACTAACTTCCGATTGTTTTGGTAGTTTTGACAGTCATTTGACAAAATTCATGACTTGCTGTTATTTCCTGACAATACAGAAGTCTGAATAAATCATAAAGCACAAAAGGTAAGTATTCTCTAAATATTTGGATATGATCGCTCAGCCCCAAGGGGCAGAGACAGAGACTCTGAGGGCAGAACTAGCTAAACTATGGTTCAGCTAGAACCATAAATGCAGAGCAAAGCTGGGCTTAGAACTATTTATTCAGTAGAACTGCACAGCATTGTCTGCTGCAGTCACTAATTCAAACCAGTTCTGTTGGATGCAGACATCTAATCTTCATGGCCAGTACAGAACCTGATAAACATTGACGATTTGAAATGATAAAAATTGCGAAATATAATCTTGCCAAGACATCATAATCACATTTCGGTATTTGCTTTTGCACTGGTGCAATTAAATTAATCTTTCTTTTGTGTAAAACTGCTGCATGTAATACTACTACAGACACCTGCTATTAAGATCTCAGACTCCATCTTAAAAAGCATGGACAAAAGCAGATCTACTCTTACACCATGGAACAGCTCAACTGGATACAAGAACTCTGATCTCTACCAAAAATGGTGTGTCTAGTGACAGTTATTTCTTTGGTAATTTACCAAATAATCTATAAACTATAAAATTCAAATGTTTATTCAGTATTAAAGCTGATTTTTGGTATTTGTTTAAACAGTTTAAGTTTTAGGATTATGCATGATTCTATTCTCTTTACATTCTGTCAGCTGTTAAAAAGTATATGGTCTTAGAATAGCACTTGTTTGCATTAGGAAACACAAAAAGGCATATATAGTTCCATTCTGGGGCAAAAACACATATGACAACTACTGGTAGCAGTTAATTATTAGTCCATTAGTTCTCTTATTTTAGTTGTTGCTACAAAGGGGGGAGGGGAAGAGTGCCTTTCCTTGTGGTCGAAATTAGTATAATATGCAACTTGGTTGGTCTTAGGCAGTATGTTGACATACAGACACAAAAATTGTATGAACCAAAGATCATGGCTTACTATCGTGAGAGGTGTTTGACCCTGTAGCCAGCTCAATGTTCTGGACACTGCTCTAAATTGGTGAATCCAATTTAATCAACACTCAAAATTTTACCCACTTCAGGAGCTATTTCAAAAGGATCAGATCACTAGTGAGTGGCAAAGCCCTGTCCAAGTCCACATTTTGGCTGTTACAGACTGTATTTTGTGTAGATGTAACTTTCTAATGCTAACTTTAGTTCATCTATTATGTAAATATTATGTAGTCAGAGTTGTTGATAAGGTTAGCCATGTTGCTGTTGATCTAGTGGATTATGCATGTACAGTGCATCCAGAAAGTATTCACAGCGCTTCACATTTTCCACATTTTGTTATGTTACATCTTTATTCCAAAATGGATTAAATTCATTATTTTCCTCAAAATTCTACAAACAATGCCCCATAATGACAAACATGAAAGAAGTTTGTTTGAAATCTTTGCAAATTTAATAAAAATAAAAAAAAGCACATTTACATAAGTATTCACAGCCTTTGCCATGACACTTAAAATTGAGTTCAGCTCAATTGCATCCTGTTTCCACTGATCATCCTTGAGATGTTTCTACAACTTGATTGGAGTCCACCTGTGGTAAATTTAGTTGACTGGACATGATGTGGAAAGGCACACACCTGTCTATATAAGGTCCCACAGTTCACAATGCATGTCAGAGCACAAACCAAGCCATGAAGTCCAAGGAATTGTCTGTAGACCTCCGAGACAGGATTGTATCGAGGCACAGATCTGAGGAAGGGTAAGAAACATTTCTGCAGCATTGAAGGTCCCAAATGAGCACAGTGGCCTCCATCGTCCATAAATAGAAGATGTTTGGAACCAGCAGGACTCTTCCTAGAGCTGGCCGCCCAGCCAAACTGAGCGATCAGAGAGAAGGGTGTTTGCCAAAAGGAACCTGAAAACCAAAAGTTTGAACAAAAATTGAACTCTTTGGCCTGAATGTAAGCATCATGTCTGGAGGAAACCATGCACCACTCATCACCTGGTCAATACCATCCCTAAAGTGAAGCATGGTGGTGGAAGCATCATGCTGTGGGGATGTTTTTCCGCGGCAGGAACTGGGAGACTAGTCAGGATCGAGGGAAATATGAATGCAGCAATGTACAGAGACATCCTTGATGAAAACCTGCTCCAGAGCACTCTGGACCTCAGACTGGGAAGGTTTATCTTCGAACAGGTCAACGACCCTAAGCACAACGCTGTGAATGTCCTTGAGTGGCCCAGCCAGATCCCAAACTTGAACCCGATTGAACATCTCTGGAGAGATCTGAAAATGACTGTGCACCGACGCTCCCCATCCAACCTGATGGAGCTTGAGAGGTCCTGCAAAGAAGAATGGGAGAAACTGCCCAAAAATAGGTGTGCCAAGCTTGTAGCATCATACTCACAAAGACTTGAGGCTGTAATTGGTGCCAAAGGTGCTTCAACAATTTATTGAGCAAAGGCTGTGAATACTTAAGTGCATACTTATATTTATTCATTTTTAATAAATTTGCAAAGATTTCAAACAATCTTCTTTCATGTTGTCATTATGGGGCATTGTTTGTAGAATTTTGATGAAAACATTGAATTTAATCCATATTGGAATAAAGCTGTAACATAACAAAATGTGGAAAAAGTGAAGCGCTGTGAATACTTTCCGGATGCACTGTATGTGTGAAAATATGTAACTGAATAACTCACCCTAACTGTCCTGAAATTTGCAGCATCATCAAGTCCATTGACTGTGGCAGAATCAAGACTTAGATAATTATATTTGCTGATGTCTCGGTCCAACTTTAGTTTTTCTGAAGAAAAAAAAAATGCAAAAAAAGAGCATGACATATTCTAGAGGCAGTTTGGATCAGCCCTAAACTACCAGATTTTCTACTATGGTTTTCCACACAATTCCCATTCAATTCAAATATTAAATACCCTACAAACATACTTATGGTCAGCTAGGATTTCAAAGACACACTGCCCCCAGGTTCCTTCAGCTATTTGATGTCTGAAATTAAAAAGGCCTACTACATTGTTCTCTTACATTAAGCATGTCAACAATGGCCATGGTCCAGTAAAAAAAATATAAATAAATAAAGTGAGAACAATAGCTGCTGGCCCAGATACTCAGGGTTTCCACTTCTGTATCAAAATCCATCAAAACAAATCGTCTCTTAACTCAGCTATGACTAACCCCATGAGACTTATGGTCATGTGTCACAACCCTAAGAGCAGAGTATGCAAGTGCTTGTTGTCTCTTACTGAGTGTTTCATCGGATGCTCCAGATAACAGCTGGTAAAAGATGTGGAAGTTTCTCTCTCCTCTTGGCTGCTTCACAACACGAGATTTCTCCAAAAGATCTGAAGGAAGAAAGCATAACACTGGTATGCACAACATTTTCTCATTTCAGCTGAATATTCAGCAAGGCCACCCCCTTCAAAAGGCATCAGAGATCTGAAGAACACACAAGGTGTTTGCTTCCAGGAGGGACAAACATTTGCATTGTCAAGGTGTCTGCAGTGTATGTAGCCACTCATTGTCTATTGTGTTTGTGCTAGAGCAGGAAATCTCACAGGAGAGATCTATCTGGAAGGGCGGAAGCATGCCTCACTACACACTGACTGATCTGAATTTTGACTAGCATAGGCACACTGTATCTCTGTTGCAAGGTTATTGGGTTTTGTACCTCTTATTGAACCTTAAAAAAGAAGAAAGAAAAAAAAAAAACACCCAAAGACCTCAAGCCCTGAAATATATTCTCCTTCACATCATGACTGTGTTGATGATATGAAAAAACAGCACACAAACTCACCTATTTATATCATACACGTTATTTGAATATATTTACACTTAGCCTTTGGAGAAATGATGAATACCAAACATCAGACAATAATAAACACTAAGGGTTAGTGGTTAGAGGAAAGATGTTTGTTGAGCTGGTTTAACCCAAGGCAGTGAGGGCAAAACCTCATAAATAATGCAAGAGTTTATTAATCTAGTCTTTAGTCTACCTTCTCCAGACTAAACTGGAATCCAAAACGCATGAGACTTCCCCCACTTTCTTTTTACATGAGCTTCGTACATAAACTGTACAGTAAATGAAAAGAGAGAACGAGGATTAAGAAAGTTCAGAAAGTCTCATTGAGACAGAATCCAAGAAACCCATACAATCAACACTTAAGGTCCATGTAACATTTGAGGCAATTCACCTTTAATCCAAATCCATTTAAAAATCACATAAAAATATTGATAACAACAAGACTGCTAATCTTAATTATTCTTAAATGTTAAGCAGTAATATGCTACATTGGACCAAGTGGATATTAGCAAGTATTTATTTGGCGGCTGTGTCTCAGTCGGTAGAGCGGGTGAGTGTGCTCTCATTTGTAAGTCGCTTTGGATAAAGGCGTCTGCTAAATGAATAAATGTAATGTAAATGTAATGTATTTTCCAAGTGAATGTCTCTGGGTGAGTTAATGGAGTCAAAACAATGGAAAACTAAAAGCAATGAAGCAGACCTGATGAACCAGAAGAACAGATAAAGAGTAGGGACAGAAAGTAGAGATAGAACGAGGGAAAGTTTGGCTGTGCCCTTGAACGTTCTGGAAAAACACAAAAACTGGTTTATTGATATTCACTCTCTGTTCCCGCCTCACACGGACAGGGACATGCCACATAATCTACAACTCCACTCGAAAACAATCCAGATTACACCTCATCTATTACATCAGGGCACTACTGAATTCATTAGTAATGTTTGTGGAATTGTTTTCGATATATGCAGCACCGTTTGGGCAAATGAGTTAAGGTCACAGGGAATTTATAGTCACTTAACACACAACAATGGAACAAATGGTGGCATTCAGAATAGCATAAAATAGGTTGTGTGGATACTGTATCCATGGCAGATGATCTGAGAATGTGTGAGTGTCAGACAGAGTAAGACGTGCAGGAAAGGCTAATCCAAGCCCGAGCTCTTTTGAGCACACCCTGTATTTGTCTGTGTGTCCCAACCCACTAGCATAACTGCAGGAGGAGAACACACTGCTGTTTGCTGTAGCCATCACTGTGACCACACAGCTGGATCTGAGAACCTTGTGGGAAAAGGGCAGCTTCTGTAATAGACAGTGAGCCTCAGTGAGGTACTGTTTAACGGGTCAACCCAGTATCGATCCTGTAATTATACTCACAGTTACTGATGACGCCACCCAATGGATCCCCTTTGAAGTCAAACTCGATATCCATGTACTTCCCCTGTAGACAAGGAGAAAATATTTGCATAAAACAATAAGGAGCTACAAATAAATTGAAATAAATGGTCTAAACTAGCTTCTGTTTTAGCCCTACACAGTCAAAATAAGATAGGAAGGACCAATGTGTCCCACCCTATGATGAGATTGCACCAAGGCCTTTAATACTGCTTAGTGGCAGGACATGAAGAACCACACGTCTTCACTGTGACTTTTAAAAGGCAGAATAAAAGAGAAAACAGAGAAGTGGTAGTGACAATCAAGCTAAAAACACAAGACTTCCACAAGAGAGCAAGTAAAAAAATGCCTTCTCTCCCAAGATCAGTCTCTTGGTAAGGATTATTCATAAAGTAGAGCATAAATTTTTGCTGGAGTAATGAACTAGCAGTGAGGAAAGTGTGAAGGTGAAAGAAACTGCTCTCTTTCCTAACTTAAAACTGAAAAGTAACAGTAAGCCTCCTGTCTGGAAGTGTCTTTCACTCCCACCCGACACCCCAGTTAACGTCTCTTCAAAGCTACTGCTTCAATAGATGACAGAAGATGACATTATAATACGAGTTAAAAAAGCATTTAAAGATCTGACAGCAGTAGTTATTGGGCTTGTGGAGTTCTTATGTAGAACATGTAGTGACTCTAGAGCTCTGGACTAATTGAAGAAATCTGGAATCATGGGATGACATCAAGAAGGAATCTGAAAACAGCCCACAGACCCCCACTCTCTTAAAAGCATGTAGTGAGCGTGAGAACACTCCTGCACAACTCCATGTCCCCTCAGATGTGCATGCTGGAATCTAATGTTTTTGTTCCCCCACTGGATGGTCCCTCTAAATGCCTTTACATAACACTGCAATACTAGCATTAACTGATACAACAGAGACACAGCATTATTAATAATGCATGACCATGCCTCTTTGTGGAATTTATTCCTATATCTATTATTTATTTATTTATTTTTTATCTCACATTTATCGAGTGGATTTTAGATAGATGTCAGATTCCCGAAATCTTCTTTTAGCAATTGCTCAACCATAGCCCATTACATTATGCATATCCATTGTAAAGGAAAAGCACCTTTAAGCACCCAAGTCCTCTGAACAGGCCGCATGCACGCACACAGCTTTGCCTTGATGATATTTTTCAGTGTAAGCTGCCTGAAAAGTTTCAACTAGTGTTTTGGTAGAATCCTTCTTTTGTGCATTAATAATAACTATGTAAAAATGTCAGTCAATCAACAGAAGAATCCATAAAAAAAAAAAAAAGATTGAGGATTACTGTCAATAGCATTTTGGACTCCTGGATTCTTCCTTATTAAATATATAAAGAGCCACAAAAACCATTTAGAGGGAAAAAAAGCAGCTGTTTTGGCAGGGTTTGTTACTAGAATCAACACTCTACATGAGCTAAATCTTATATAAACAAAAGACACTTAGTGGAGTGATCCAGCCACAGAGCACATTGCCAGAACTCAGACGGATAGACAGATACTCACAAATCTAGAGGAGTTGTCATTCCTCACAGTTTTGGCATTCCCAAAAGCTGCAAAGGGGAAACACGTACCAAGTGAATGACAAGTAGTAAATTTCCCTACTGGTGGCTATCTACACAATGCAGTAGAGTAGGGTTTTTCAAATCTTGTACATTTTAACTGGCCTATATAGTGATTTTAAGCCAGATAACTTAATAATTAAACTTCTTGTTAATTCATGAGCATTACTGATAAGAGCCAGTGTGTTAAAATTGGAAGTAACATTTTTTTGGACTTCGGAATACACCGCTTTATTTCTGGCTGCACAGAGCAAGTACAGGAGTGAGGCCACGGTGTAGGAAGTCTGCCGAGCCTCAGGAGTTGAGATCATTACAGCCAGCGGCTAAACTCTCACAGATGTGGAACTCGGCTGGGCAATTCATTGCTCATGGGCATTTCCTGCGTATGGCCCCACATTAAAAAACACACATTCCTGTCTGCGATCAGGCAGCAGAGAGCTTTGTGCTCCATTAACAGTCAAGTCAAAGGAAGACAGCTGAAGCAGGGGCAATATTCAGGAAAGGAGGGGCAAGAATGTCTTAGCACTCCTGTTTTCAAACATGTCAAGACCTAAAGGCATGGTTTCAAAGTTTTAAACTCAGAGAGATTCAGAGCCATGTGAACTAATTCAACCTCAGTAGAAGATGCAACAGGTAAAACTTCTTGCTTCGTGAGCTACAATAACCTGCCTTTGTGGAAACCTACAGAACACACATGTGCAACTGGTAGAACAGACATTTGATTTGCATGAAAATCAAATGTCTATTCTTTCAGGTGAAATTTGCTGAGGTTCTGATATCTAGTATTGGTGCTTGAGGTCGGAAGATGGTTTTAGCCCATGGTCACTTTTGAGAGGTCAGGCTAACAACAGTTAAAATAAATCCTGAAGGACAACATACTTCATAATAATTATGTTTTATATTAATTTAACTGTAATTTGAAACTAATATGCTAGAGTATAAAAAGTTACATGTTACATCTGTGTTATCTAAAAGTCATATTAAATTACACTACATGCCAAAGCCAAAAACTTTTCCTAAACTGAAAATTAAAGATTATGTTAAGTATATCTTTACTTTTATTTTTGTACTACCTTACTATAGAATCTGTCCATTATAATTGTGACATAATTACATAAAAGCAGAAACACTGAATTGGTTTTAGTTTTATATTCAGTTCAATATGGAATCAAAGAAAAAAAAAATTACCGATAAAATGCATTATAGATAAAGATGAAGATATAGATGAAAACGATGTGATGAAGGTGAAAGAGCTTAACACATACCTTCTAATACAGGATTGGATTGCAGCAGCTGCTCTTTCACTTTGTTCACCTCCTGGCCCTTCCCACACACCGCAGCCACATATGACATCACCAGCTTGCTGGCCTCTGGAACACATAGTATAATGAGATGGGTCAGAGGTCACACTCTTCCAGATGAAACAAGGCCACACTCCAAAATCCCCCTTACATCATTTTCATCAGCTCAGCTTTCCCACCCCACCCTCATTCATTACAGAGACACACTTCCTCCACTCACAAAAAAGAAAGCTAATCCCATTTAGCCCACATTTAATATCATAGTAATGAAATGACAATCATTATAGTGGTACAGGTCCAAATCCCTGACACAGTGTTCAACAAAAGACTCTCATGTAATTAATCCAGGATGCAATGTAAATTACTCTTCCATGTCTATATTATGCCGTGCCTGAGGTTATGGCAGACTTTGATAAATTGTTAAAAAGACCCGGTAGGAGAATCTTCCTGGTCCTGAAGAGGAATGAAAACCATACTAGGTTTGGTTATTGTTAATGCTGATCATTCAAAGATGATGATTATGATCATTTCTTTTTACATGCAGGAACACATGAAATACATTTTACATGGAGAAAATGATAAAAGTAAAAATAAAAATAGCTAAGAGGAGATAAAAATAAAAAGAGGAGACAACAGGACTTCCGAAGACTTAATATACAAAACAGAACAACATATAAAGAAAACAGTATAGTAGACAAAATTAGTGATTAATTCATTATCCCAGAAAGTTTGGGAGACATATATTCCTTCTTTTTCCTCAGCCTTTCTGTGAGAAAAAAGGTCGTCATGGTGCACACACATTTCTGAGGTACGGACATCATACATTATCCACTTTATTTTCCCCAATCTTAATGCTCCTCCCCCGAGCATGAGGCAGCATGATTCCTGCAACAATTGGCTTCTATAAGCACTTTTTGCTGTTCATATTTGAGATAACTAGGTTCAATAACTCTATGGAGCTAAATGTGACAGTGAGCATGCTGCCTCATAATTGCTCATCAAGCGACGCAAGCAAATAAATGGAACATTAGCTTGTATCGGTTAAATAACATCTATTTTACATCGTCAGTCGATCAAAGGGCATTATTATTTCAATGCAATTTAAAATGTACTGTGTTGTGAATAACAAAGTCCAGCTGATATACAGAATATGCATTTATAGAAGAGCCACCTGACCAAAGTAGAAAACAAAAACTCTGCAATTTAATTCATCGTGGAACAGATTTTGATCTTCAGTGAAGCACACTTATAAATTAATTCTATGACCTAGATACTCAAACAATTTTCATCAGCCTTCAAACTACACAAATTAAAAAGCGGTTACAAAAATAATCCCAAATAATCTCATTGCTTATTCAATGGACTTCCTGAATTCTTCTAAACCAAGGAGTTGTGATGGATGGAAAAAAGAAATTAAATGCAAGATCAACAAATATGCATGCTAATAACACATCATTTCAAGTTCCCTTTATATGCAAAACATATAACAGCAGCATTCCTGGTTAGGCATCATAGTCAATTAGGAATCTATTAGTCAGAAAGCATAGGAAAAAAAACCTGTAAACGCTGACATCATTCTCGGCAGCTCTCTAGCAAGCCCAAGCAAAGCTCAGCTGAGCCTCACTGGAGTGACAGGCTAAAGTGGAGCATATTCACACTGAGAGAAGACCTCAGCATAGCCTCATCCACTTTTTAAAGCAGTTTGGACCTGGCAGACTGTGACATCACATGGCGGTTGAAATCATCCCAATGTGGTCCAACAAGCACTCTATATCTGAAGATGGGCAGGAACTATCATTCAGCAGAACCATCATTAGTTTGTAAAAACAAATGAACTGAGGAAGTTTATAACTAGTGAGGAATTAGGTACTGTAAACACAAACAGACATACAAGCCCTGGCCTTTAGGAGCGTATAAGATGGCCACCATGTGTGAAAATTAAATGGAGACCATAAGTGATACTCATGCCAATTAATAACTCATAACTTCTGTTTGATGCTAGACCACACCAGGCAAACATTTCCAGTTCTTTATCTGAGTCCAGATGCAGATGAGAAATTCACCACATACAAAAAAGCATATATATATATATATATATATATACAGTATATATATACACACACACACACACACACACACATATAAAATTGCTACAACTATAATACCAGCACAGATTAAATGAAGATTTATTATGATCTATTGAATAATGCAGTGCAAATGTGTTACATTTTGTTCATATACTGTTCTGCCATGCATGTCCTGGTAGATCAAATAATTAAGCATATTCATTCTCACAGGGCTCACATCAGCCTTACCAGTCTTTCCTGCACCACTTTCTCCAGTAATGAGGATGCATTGGTCCTTATCTTGTTCCCGAAGAGACCGATATGCTTCATCTGCCAGAGCATAACTGGAAGACAAAATATTACATAGGATATGAATATATAGTATATATAAAATATTTAGGAGATGACAAAACTATAGGTCATAAATATGCAATGTTTAACTGGTTTTTGCACAAAACTGTACTCTGAAACGCATGCACTCTTTGAAGGCTCCCAGCATTAGGCTTCCCAACCTCATAGAAAAGCTTTCTTCATCTCCTTCACGTTTGTGTGAGAGGAGAAGAAATGCATGGTTAAGCACACCATATGTCAGCTAAACAACAGCACATTGCAATCCTAGACAGAATTAGTTCGCATCTGCATAACAGTCAACAAATGTGTTGAATCAAGAGATGGTATTTTGCTTTACTGTTGGCTTAATTTTGGCTGATATACATTATAAAGTTCTCACACACTCAGAGAAAATAAAAATCTTCACTATATACTTAAACCTACACAACAGTGAGTCACTTTCAACTTTGATGATCATGAACTTGAAACTGTAACATAATTTATAATGCACCACTGAATGTTGCATCTTGAGTTCTCACATTTTGAACTCTCAAATAGATGGTTACAATTTGTAGAGGTGGAATGAACGGAAAAATGGGTCATATTGTCCTGCAGTGAGGAGGCTGTACAACAATAAACTGATTGTGATTGATTTGCTTGTATGGAACTGTACAAACAAAAATGCCACCAGTAGAGAGGAGAGAGGAGCGAGCACACGGGTGATGACGTATGCTCCAACAATCATAATCAGACTCAACCAACCCACATTCTGTGTCGATCCTATTTTATTTCACTTCCATTATGCCACAACACTTTAATCTATTCAGCTAGGCAGCTAGCTCGCTCAGTCTCCCAGTTTTCCCTCTGTCTGTACTTTTCTACAATCATTACCCAGGAATGTTCCAGAACCACCACTAATAATAGCTCTGATTGTGAGGGAAATGTTGCATGTAGTTTCCCCTTCTGTAAAACATTTAGAAACACATGAAACTCAAGTCTGTAGGGAATTCTATGTTGCCTTTATATATGTTATATACACACACACTCAACTCCAGAATTGCTGCCATCCCTCATCAAAAAAAGTAAAAATTTAAATAAAATAATACACACAAGGTGAAGATGGATTATTTCCGGTAACATTTAGATACAAGATACTTGTACATGGATCTTAAACAATCCTCCATGCAAAATATTTCAAGCTCTAGATATATTTTCATATTTGCTCATACAGTGCATCCGGAAAGTATTCACAGTGCTTCACTTTTTCAACATTTTGTTATGTTACAGCTTTATTCCAAAATGGATTATGTTCATTATTCTACAAACAATACCCCATAATGACAACGTGAAGGAAGTTTGTTTGAAATCTTTGCAAATATATTAAAACAAACAAACAAACATGTACATAAGTATTCATAGCTTTTGCTCAATACTTTTTGGAAGCACCGTTGGCATCAGTTACAGTCTCAAGTCTTTCAGGAGTATGTTTCTACAAGCTTGGAACACCTATTTTTGGGCAGTTTCTCCCATTCATCTTTGCAGGATCTCTGTAGCCACTCCTTTGTCATCTTGGCTGTGTGCTTAGGGTCGTTGTCCTGTTGGAAGATAAACCTTCACCCCAGTCTGAGGTCCAGAGTGCTCTGAAGCAGGTTTTCATCAAGGATGTCTCTGTACATTGCTGCATTCATCTTTACCTCGATCCTGACTAGTCTCCCAGTTCCTGCCACTGAAAAACATCCCCACAGCATGATGCTGCCACCACCATGCTTCACTGTAGGGATTGTATTGGCCAGGTGATGAGTGGTGCCTGGTTTCCTCCAGACATGACGCTTCCCATTCAGACCAAAGAGTTCAATCTTTGTTCAATATTTGGTCTGAGAGTCCTTCAGGTGCCTTTTGGCAAACTCCAGGCAGGCTATCATGCGACTTTTACTGAAGAGTGGCTTCCGTCTGGTCACGCTAACATACAGGCCTGATTGGTGGAGTGCTGCAGAGATGGTTGTTCTTCTGGAAGGTTTTCCTCTCTCCACAAAGACACGCTGGAGCTCTGTCAGAGTGACCATCGGATTTTTGGTCACCTCCCTGACTAAGGCCTTTCTCTTCCTATAGCTGATCGATCGAGGGAGTCCTGCTGGTTCCAGACTTCTTCCATTTACGGATGATGGAGGCCACTGTGCTCATTGGGACCTTCA
>JAFFST010051032.1:80967-107071 GCA_022414735.1 Noturus placidus | reverse complement strand
ATATATATATATAAAGTCTTATTGATTACTGTAATCGTATTAATAATCTTATTGATTACTGCTCGTTACATTTTGAATTCCAATATATTACGTTAAATCTCTCATTTGTAAGTCGCTTTGGATAAAAGTGTCAGCTAAGTGAATAAATGTAAATGTAAAGTCCATGTTACCGCAAATCTGCGTCCAGGTTAGTACAGGCTGAAATCCATGTTTAGGTGGAGCATCGGGGAACACCAACTGAGATTTTAGAGTCCAGGCTTGTTTTTAGTTAAGTGTACTTAGACTGTAAAGGCTAAAAGGAATTTCCATTTAAAACAACATAGTGTTGATTGACCAATCTAAATAGGGTGAGCCTTAATTGATTATTGTAATATTATTCTAGTTAAGTTTACATGGTAAACCATGTCATGATTATGCAAAGCTACTATTATTGATAAGTAAAATTGGTTGACTTGTTCAGAAAGTAGTGGTCATGACCTCTGACTAGGGATAATGTTATTCTGATTAAGTGTGTACAGATCTATGGGGAATAAAGAAAGTACTTTTTTAGAAAAAGGCCAAGCATGGGAGGCCATCTAAACTGTATTAGTCAATTACCTCTGTCAAATGACCAAGACTGGTGAGTTTGTGACCGTGAGATCCGCATACACGGCCTGTGCAAGACTGTGGAATCCGAATGAATGAACACTATCTAATTAAAGGGTTAAATATTATAAACAAGTGTTGAGATAAATGCAATGAGATAGATTGGAATTTTAATATCTCTTAGAATCATTCGATAATTGGAGTTGATAAAGTAAAAAGAGGATAATATTTAATGCTGACAAATTGTTCCTTTAAATGTTGCTCCATCACATAAATGAAAGACAGTAACACGTAAGAAGCCTTCTGCCATGCCATTGGATGCCGTTGTTGAAACAGCAGGTGGTCCTCCCCTACATCAAAAAGATTTGTTTACCATCTCTAATAGGCTTAGTGACAATGCTATTCTGAAGAACTCTGTTAAGTCAATACTGAAACCCTGAGAAACAAGGGAAGTCAATGGACAGGAATGTAAGCAATGGAAAAAACTCCACACAGACTAAGGTCATGTTCAAGATATACAGGCATAAAAACTTCGCAATCATAAATCCAAACAGCAAACTGAGTTGCTATGCAACTTATTGCATATGCGACTTATTTGGAGACATAAAATTGATTGCATTTTTAATAAATATCAATGCATATGGGAAATAAGTGAATAACTGTATGGAGGGGGGGGGGACGACGACGACGACTGTGGACATGTATTCCAATAGAAGTATACACTGACCTACACATTTGTTTGTGTGTGGTTCATGGTGGCATATGAACGTACCTTCTAGTTCAGTTTTACACAGCTAATATGAGCTAATTTTCCTAGAACTCTTGCAACAAAGAGAGGGTACTTTCCAGTCCCTTTCTGAGCCTTTCCCCAACTGCTTCTCCTGGGACTTATGACACATGTGGAGCCCAGGCCACTGCTATAGCTGGTATATAACTCCTATAGCTGGTAGCCTTCCAGAATAATTAGATCAAGCTATAGACTGGTTGATATGGAAACAACAATTTGCTTTGTATTTCATGTGCAGATGAAGTGAAGGGTGGGTGGCCATACTTCGATAAAGAGAGATGCAACCGCCATTATCTAGCTGGCTGAAAGTACAATCTGCCAACGCACACGGTCCAGAGATCACCTCTCATCCGCCTTCTCAACCATTGATTGCGGAGATGACACACTACTTCACGAGTTAACAACTATTTGAACAGCTATTTGACATTTTTTATCAAATAATGGCATTTTTTGGACCCAGGTGGCTTAAACAGATTGTCAGTGCATTACAGTGAAGCAGAAATGTCAAAGAGGCTTGTGCCTGCAGCCATTTAAAGGAAGAAGCTAGCCAATAAAATCCTGTTGGATCAAGAGATTCTGGGAAAGCAAACAACTATCCCAAATGTGTAAACAAGCAGATGATAGAAAGAGTGAAGTTCCTTATTGCCTCAGCTGCCTCTAGCCAACTTTCACAGGCAACAGATCACTACTACATGTCACAGTGGCAAAGTCTAATTTATCACATCAAGCAGCATAAGTGGTGTTGGTCCAAGATCAGTGCAGTTGAAATCTTTGACCTTTGCTCACTAGGCAGTAGTATGCTCTAAGCAAATAAATGTTGGCTGATCAGTCCATAGAGTATAGCATGGAGACAAGTTATGTAATTGTTCGAGTTTTACATCCACTAAGCAAGTATGAAGGTAGAGAAATGACAAACACACTAGAACATACATGAACAACAAAAATACTGCTTTTTTCCAATAGAAGATATCAGAGTGATGTAGTTTCAATCAAACATTTATCCTGTTAAAAAAAAAGAAAGAAAGAAAAAAGAAAGTTTCTATGAAGCATGTGCGATGTGGCAGTAAGGAACCAAATCAAATACAAAGTTCTCTTCAAATCTCTCTCCCTCCCGCTCTCTAATTATGGGGTTAGAGAGAAGTCCTGGAAGACTAAGCCTTTAACCTACACTGAATATTGTGCATGTACAGTAATTTACTTATTTCTTTTAAAAGAACAGGGCCAGTATCTGCCAATGCTGTATGCTAATGTAGTGTATGCTAATTTATTTTATAAAACTTAATCAAACCGTTTAAATATTAGGCACACTATTCAAATGTGTAAATATTAGGCACACTATTCAAATATTAGGCACACTATTCAAATGTGTATTCAATAATTTGCCTATTTATTGGAGCAATAGAGCTTTTACATTTCTGATCTTTGCACTCACAGGATACATCTTTATTAAAATTGTCATTAAATTCAAAATGAGATTACATGCCTACTTGTTTTTGAGTTATTAAAGAAATTAACCTTAAATGTGTGCTGTCAAAAAAAAAAAAAAACCCCAAAAAACAATGAATACAAATCACATTACTAATAGTAAAATAACTATAGAATTACTATTACTGGCTACATTTCACAGACCCCACTTTCAGAACCACTGGTGTAAATGGTCCTCTTATCTGTGTTAACGCACATGCACCTTCCTTTACAAAGGTTTTTAAAAACCTGTAAATACTGAAATTTACCAACTTACAGGGATTCCATTAAAGAAGGGAATAACAGAAAAACCAATCACTCATGTACAGAAAGCTTGTTTGCAAATTTTGCACCTAACCACATTCCCTTCTAATGTAATTGAAATAGTCATTTGTTTGACACATAATGTAATGTACACTACATACATGATGCATATTAAGTAAACAGCTCTTAATTTCTATATTGAATTATTCAACCTGAAACGAATGACAAGCACCCTGCATGGCCTGGCTGAATGTGGAACACACAGAGAGGGAAAGGTACAGTATAGTCACCCATGGTGTAAAAATCCCCACGTGTTCAGAGCTTATTTTTCCTTAGACAGACGTGCATGTGCAGCCAGCTATGGCACCAATGACTCAAAGAGACTAAATGTCTAGATGGGAGGCAGAAACAGTTCCATGACTTCAAGTTTCTGCCTTTCAGATGTTGCTAGATGAACATTGTAACTCATTGCCAGCTCAAAACCGGAACATGTCCCCCACTGACGAGTCAGCTTGAAAATAGTGAAATGTTTGTGTGAATGGCGGATGTAAATTGGCTACTCTAACGCCATTACCTTTTACTTTGTGTTGTTTACATTGGCAAGTTAAGCTGATAATATAGATTTTCTCCACTGCAAACTCTCACACTCACACACTCACACACTCACACACTCACACACTCATACACTCATACACTCATACACTCATACACTCATACACTCACACACTCACACACTCACAAAATAACAGAAGTTAGATCTACAGAAAAGATGATGCTAGAGTTTCAGGAAAAAGACCCAGGTTAATCCCCCAAGGCTTGCCATTTATGTGGGACTGGCTGGTCCATCAGCAGGGCGTGTTCTCTGCATACATAAAAGCCCTAGTGATGCTCAATATCAGTGTACTGGGAGAAAGAGGGGCTGAGAGTGCGCCCGGGTCCCATTACCTTGTTACAAACACAGTAATATAATACTACCCCAGAGACCTACCCCTATCCAGCACAATGTCGTTCAAGGAGCACAAAGCACCTGCACCATAACCTCCACTGAGTCATGATACACACTATAACTCTCACTCCTACTCGCCCTCTCTCACACTCTCCAATTCATTCCAATATTCAAGCCTGGCAGATTTGAGTGATAAAAAATTAATGTGAAATGTTTAATGATGGTGAAAGCCTGCTTTGGGGCAAAATGACATCATGGATATGGACATACTGGCTACAGTTAACACTCTTCTGTGAGCAGACACAACAGCTATTTGGTCCTAATAGCCCAAGAGGCCAGTTGCAGTTTTTTTCTATTCTCTGTAGACTGGCTTTATTGGGTAGCAGGTGTGCGTACGCCCCTAAGACACTGCTAAGACCCAGTGGGACAAAGAAGGAGGTTCATGATTGCAAATGAGCATTAGGAATGAGACACAGATTCACAATGGGTCTGCTCAGACAGCACCAGCCTAATTCATTTGTAAGATAAATAATAAGGATAGAATTCACTGCAAAAATGACAAATAACTAAACAGAAAACTGGTAATTGAAAACAGCCGCAAACAAAAAATTCCTGGCATCTGAATATCTATTAGCTATGCCATTTTAATGAAAAAAAGTAGCCTACTATACTGAACAATTCAAAAAAATTTCAGTAAAGTTTATCAAACAGTTATATGAATAATTAAAAAATATACATTTTTATAAACTGTTTCCCATTAGTACTACATGTTAAAGAGAAAAATGTTAATGTATATTGTTAACTGAAATAATAAACTGAGTATACTTTAGGGTGGCCACAAGCATTACAGAATAACTGACTATATGTCTGGGGTTTTTGTTTGACTCCTAACCTTACATTATGCATGTTTCACTTTCACTCATCATGATTATATATTGTTGGTTGCCACCTGTTACGCTTACGTGACATCTGCACCAACTGTGTGTTAGTGCTAGGTAGAGATTTAATGACTGTAACTAAATTGAACAACACATTACTGTGTTGAACTACAAAACATAGTTACAAATAGATTAGTGCTATTAGCCTCTGACTGAGAATAGTGATTCAAATATAATGATAAGAGAATTTGTTTAACTGAAAACCATATGTTCAGATGTGTTCATTCAACAACATTCCTCTGACATTTATATGGAAATGTGTGATTGTAAAATCTAAAGCGGTCAACATTGTCATCATTTTGTTGATATTCGCATGTAATGTTAATGCTATAATAAACATATCCTAATGATGGATAGTGCCAGTATACCATGCATACCATGCCTAGCATGCCTGATGATGAATGTGTCTAGTACCAGTATACCATGCTTCTCTACATTCAGGCACTTAATCACATATTCACATCTGAGTCAGTATGCAGATATAAGCTACAGCTTCATTTTCATACCTACAACATTTTGGTTATGGAGAATGAATTATGGCTGGAACTAAGGTTCGGGAAACACTGTGCCAATTCACACTCTTGGCAACAGGGTGGTGAGAGAATCAAAATGTTCTTTCTTGGGCACAAGCTTTCCCTATTCAAGACTTTAAAACAGCACATTTTACAATTTCCTTCTCGTATAATTCATTGTTCCAAGATATATTGGCAGAGCACAAAACCGTCATGCTTTCCAGGTCCTAATGTAAACTATACAAGATTTTATTCCTGAAAACAGTCTAAACGATGAGGTGCGGTCTTCAGTAAACTAGAAAGCTCAATGTGGCGAACACATGTAACATCACACCAACATCCTCAGCTGGGAAATAATTACTCACTATATTTACATCAGTTTCATCGTCAGGGCATTCCTGACTGAACTGAACAAGGAAAAGTGTAGATTAAAAGGTTAAAACAAGAATTTTTCAGCTACCCTTGATGCTGTTTACTATAAAGTAAAGCATGCCAAGTGGGATATTTACCACTGACAGTCCTGCCTGCTTCACCAATGAGTGAGAAAGTACGTGGACATATTCACACTCAGCTGGAATTCTCTCACCACACTAACATGGCCACAGAAACCCAGAGTCAGCAATGCAATGTGTCTCTTCCCAGACCATTCAGAATGTGCATCATAGGCTGAGGGCTTTGGAAATGCAAACACTGTGGCAAGTTCAACTACCATGGTCTCTAAAATGACATCTCTAATTGTTCATTCTAAGTCATTAAATAAAACTAGAATGACACCCAAATATAAACACCAAATTTTGGTGATTATGAAAAAACATATTAGCGATTATTAAAAAAACATGTATATTAAACATTCAACAATGTACCTCTAAATGCCTCAAGGAAAATAGTTTCTAATGTTTTCAGAGCTATGTAACTAACTTTTTGTCCAGTCATTGAAAAGTTCAGTATGAACAATAATATGTAGAACACAAGGCAGCACAGATCCTACACAGTGGCCAAGGCTCAAAACCTACACGTTAATAATAGGTACTAATAACTATTGTCTAGGCACACTGTAATTGGATTTCTGTAGATGATTAAAGGGGGATTATGACAGTGCCATCAAGTAATAAAGCCACCTCTGGGTGTCACCAGGAAAAACAGACCACTGTACTCCCTTAATTATGTAAACACTGATAAAATGCAGGGAGTGTTATCACTACTGTGACTTCACATGCTTTCTCTCAGCAAGTCTGTGCGTACAGAAACATTGCAGCTCCTCAGGCAGGTTGCTATGTGACAATAGGGGATATGTGACTTTAAATACCGCAGAGACACACCTGTACAACAGTATGGTGCTATAACAGCAGCTAACACAGGTCTTAAATTAACACAGGTGTAATTCAAGAGAAGACATTTTTACAAAATGATGCAAAATGGTCTGTAGCAGTGTTTTCTATTTACTACTCTCTATTTACAATAATTTACTAACAAGACCTGCATTGGATTCAATACTCAAGAGAAGGGGACTGGCCTGTCCTAGCCCCATTAAAATGAACATGACTGGTCTCTCATCACCCCAGTAAAAACAAGCAGATTTTTTGGCATACAGGTGCTGGTCATATAATTAGAATATCATGAAAAAGTTGATTTATTAATGAAACTAATGAAAACCCCAAAAATCAGTATCTCAGAAAATTTGAATATTGTGAAAAGGTTCGATATTGAAGACACCTGGTGCCTCACTCTAATCAGCTAATTAACTCAAAGCACCTGCAAAGGCTTTAAATGGTCTCTCAGTCTAGTTCTGTAGGCTACATAATCATGGGGAAGACTGCTGACTTGCCAGTTGTCCAAAAGACGACCATTGACATCTTGCACAAGGACGGAAAGTCACAAAAGGACGTTGCTAAAGAGGCTGGCTGTTCACAGAGCTCTGTGTCCAAGCACATAAATAGAAAGGCGAAGGGAAGGAAAAGACGTGGTAGAAAAAAAGTGTACAAGCAATAGGGATAACCGCACCCTGGAGAGGATTGTAAAACAAAACCCATTCAAAAATGTGGGGGACATTCACAAAGACTGGACTGCAGCTGGAGTCAGTGCTTCAAGAACCACCACACACAGACATATGCAAGACATGGGTTTCAGCTGTCGCATTCCTTGTGTCAAGCCACTCTTGAACAAGACACCGCGTCAGAAGCGACTCGCTTCTAACTGCTGCTGAGTGGTCCAAAGTTATGTTCTTTGGAGGAGAGGCATTGCACGTTCCACAGACTCCACATTGCTTGAAGTCTAGTGTAAAGTTTCCACAGTCAGTGATGGTTTGGGGTGCCATGTCATCTGCTGGTGTTGGTCCACTGTGTCTTCTGAGGTCCAAGCTGAACGCAGCTGTCTACCAGGAGGTTTTAGAGTACTTCATGCTTCCTGCTGCTGACCAACTTTATGGAGATGCAGATTTCATTTTCCAACAGGACTTTTCACCTGCACACAGTGCCAAAGCTACCAGTACCTGGATTAAGGACCATGGTATCCCTGTTCTTAATTGGCCAGAAAACTCGCCTGACCTTAACCCTATAGAAAATATATGGGGTATTGTGTAGAGGAAGATGCAATACGCCAGACCCAACAATGTAGAAGAACTGAAGGCCACAATCAGAGCCACCTGGGCTGTCATAACACCTGAGCAGTGCCAGACTGATCGACTCCATGCCACGCCGCATTGCTGCAGTAATTCAGGCAAAAGGAGCCCCAACTAAGTATTGAGTGCTGTACATGCTCATACTTTTCATGTTCATACTTTTCAGTTGGCCAAAATTTCTAAAAATCCTTTTTTTGTATCGGTCTTAAGTAATATTTTAATTTTCTGAGGTACTGATTTTGGGGTTTTCATTAGTTGTCAATTATAATCATCAAAATTAAAAGGAATGAACACTTGAAATATATCAGTCTGTGTGTAATGAATGTATACATTATACTAGTTTCACGTTTTGAATGGAATTACTGAAATAAATCAACTTTTTGATAATATTCTAATTATATGACGAGCACCTGTATATGAACTGTGGAATTTCTTGTGGTGACGGCTATAATGAAAACAAAACAAAAGAACAAATCAGAGACCAATAAGGGACATTTCCACCCTATTAGAACCAAGGATAACAGTTAATATCAGCTGAGATGAAATGTAAGACTTCCCAAGATTTTATTAATGTATTTAAAATTAATGTATTTAAAAGTAAATATAACCCATACAAAATGTGTGTCATCATAGACAGCTTCTTGGAACATTTTGCTCTCAGTGCTTGTATGAGCAGAGATTTTGCAAAGCCAGGTAAATGTTTATCTGTCATTTAATCGGTTTTACTCTGTGGATGACCTTTGTAGTGTGCAGTGTGGCAAAATAAACAGTTCACTGTGGTAGAGCATGGGAAATCGTCAATAGCTGAGTAAATCTCAGATTTCTTCACTTTACATAGCTGGAAATTCATATTAATAATCACTTCCTCTTTATATACAGTGCCTTGCGAAAGTATTCGGCCCCCTTGAACTGTTCGAACTTTTGCCACATTTCAGGCCTCAAACAAAGATATAAAACTTTTTCAACAAATAAAGCTGAAAGTTTAGAGGGACGGCCGGGTCTTGGTAGATTTGCAGTGGTCTGATACTCCTTCCATTTCAATATTATCGCTTGCACAGTGCTCCTTGGGATGTTTAAAGCTTAGGAAATCTTTCTGTATCCAAATCCGGCTTTAAACTTCTTCACAACAGTATTTCTGACCTGCCTGGTGTGTTCCTTGTTCTGCATAATGCTCTCTGTGCTTTAAACGGACCTCTGAGACTATCACAGAGCAGGTGCATTTATACTGAGACTTGATTACACACAAGTGGATTCTATTTATGAACATTAGACATTTAGGTCAACATTGGATCATTCAGAGATCCTCACTGAACTTCCGGAGAGAGTTTGCTGCACTGAAAGTAAAGGGGCTGAATAATTTTGCTCGCCCCAATTTTTCAGTTTTTTATTTGTTGAAAAAGTTTGAAATATCCAATAAATTTCGTTCCACTTCATGATTGTGTCATGAAGGCACTGTACACTCTCTCAGTCTCTACTAATGCCCTTTCTGTACTATATGGGCAAGAAGCACCTTTATGAATTCACAGGATGTGACACATCAGAGTTCTTAACCAAACTGCAGATACTGCTGCAAGATTTTTTTTAAGCTTTCAGTCTTGATTAGCACACAATAAACACAAAAATTTAGTTTATTTAAAAACAACAACAACAAGTTACCTAAGGGATGGTGGCAGTCATGTTGACAATCCAGTTTATTAGTACTACAAGTCTACATATTTGGACAATACATTCATTTACAGATAAGAGCTTACTGGAAACGCGTGGGATGGTTAACATTGTATTTAAGAAACTTTCACTGTCAGATTGTCTGATTGGTGGATTCAGATCAGATAAATTGTATTTTGCATTATCTAATTAAAGGACCTTAGTCTAGGCCTCTTCGTTCTCACAGATAGAGGACACCAGGGATCTACTAGCACTATATACAAATAGCAGAATCATTTAAAATTGTGATCTAGTAATCTTATAACTAATCAAGTTTTGATTAGTAGCAATTGTGTCTCTTTGGTGAACAAATGTTACCAGTCTAAACAGCCTTTACGATATATGTTAATATAACTAACACTAGTAATACTAGTTACTCACACATTGATTATTATTGGTTTCAATCCAGACTGACATCTTCCAGCAGGAGAGAGTTCTTAAGACTGGTTTATGCTTTGTCAAATGTGCTTCTAAGAACCATCCATAAGCCTGTAATGTTTATCAGCAGATTAAACATATTTGCTATTTCCAGTTTATCCATCAAACAAAGAGGTGGGGTATAAACAAGTAATAGGTGAGGGTGAGCACCTGTGCTGACTGGAGCATTAACTTGCCTTTACACATCATAACGGAAAAACAGGCTTCAGTATTTCCTAGAATGTCATGCTGATATCATTGAATAAAGCTAAGACAACCATCAACTCTGTTGCTTGGACTGAGCCTATACATCTCCTTTGTTTACACTCTGTGATTGTTGATGGTATGCATATTATGAGGTGTTAACTATAAATATTGCTCAGGTTTTTGTCAGCAAACATAAAAACCCATATACAAGAAATAGCAGGAGGGTAGGACAAATACTTTATCAGGTTTGCAATCATCAATTTGATAACCAATAGCCATGTTTCCATCCACCTATTTTTATGTGCATTTTGGAATATCGCATTAAAAAAAACGCTGGTTGGAAACGACAAGATGCACATACATTCTAAAAATGTGCATAAAAAACAAAAACTTATACCCACAGTTGTGTCAGATAAATTCTTTAGTCGAGAAGATGATGTGCACATAAATTACATGATGGAAACACATTTACCGAATAAATTTCTCGAAATTTCTCGAGTTCCTGAAGTATGATTGAGGGCCAACCCGCCTCGACTCAAGATGACATGACCATGTTTATTGTGTTTCGTATGCGTGCGTTGAGATGCAAGAAATTTATCATATACAAAAAAAGGCCCACAGTGGCTTCTTCAACCGCTACAAATTTTTTTTTATTTTAGATATTTGCAACTTTTGGTTAAATTTCCATAATCATCGAAGAGATTTGCTTCTCAAGCATGATTGCTGAAGCAGCTGTTTTGGTTGAGATCCGGAATTGGCAATAGATCACAAAAACGTCAACCCTGACTTTAGTCTAATGTGGCGGTTAAGACTGGAACAAATAAGGAAGACAGGAATAAAGGATGAGTGAGTAACTGCAAGGCAAAATAAATGTTGAATATAAATGAGGAAAAACATAGAATGGACCAAAATTCCTGGAGTTTGTCTAGAAGGAATGCAAGTGTAAGTTGAGAGAAAACTGGGAATGCTATTAACAAATACAGAAAACAGCAAAAACATGTATCTGATAAAGCAGTGAAATGAAGAAGTGAGTGAATGAGACAGCAGCTGAGTTTTAGGTAAGGGCTGAAATCCCACTGGTTTATTGTATGTGACACTCTTGGCACTGAGCCACTGGTCCTTTACAGAGCCTGTGTGTGTCTGCTGATTTCTATAGAAAGCAGAGGCTAATTGCACAAAGCAAGCTGCTTTGTTTTGACTCTGACAGGCCGAGAGAGACAGATGGCCATTAGCTGGAGTGTGGCAGAAAAGGATATTTCATCCCCCACCTACAACTACAGCAGGTCTCAGAGGTCACAGAAAGCAGGAAGAGGTTTGTGGTTTAACCATTTGAGGTTATGTGTCATATATATTAAGAGCAGTGACATTCATTTGATACATTTCAGTCTGAAGAACAAGTGAGACATCTGACCATCAACTACAATTATAAAGTGTAATAAAATCTATAGCTTAAGAGATGCAATCTGCATTCTGAGTACTGAACAATACAAATGAATCCAATCTTTAAGTACTTTTGCTCATATGTTTTCTTCTATTCAACACTGATGGTGCTGAAAATATTGCTTGTATTAGACAAAAATATTTTCCACTGAAGGTACTTTTCCCTGTTGCTGACATGGTACATCAATGCACATCGTTTGTACCTTTAGAATACATTTTTCACCTGGAAACATAAATATAGAATAAAAAATAATGTATGGTACATAATTGGGTCTGACGTACTACTGATGTACCTTTAAACTTTTATTCTAAAACCAAACACCTTCTCAAATACAAGATAAATACAAAATGCACAAAAGATGTACTCTTGATGTCACAACCCTCACAACAAAGAAAAATACAGTTTAGTACTTTTATTTCTTAGAGCGTATTGAGAACATGCCCTACACAATACGAAAAGGCCAAACAAAAAAAAAAAGGCCTGACTTACATGTGAGGGCTGAGCTCATAAAAGTTCCTGTTGCGATACTCTTCCACCTTCTCAGCTGTATAGATTGGCAGGGACTTGTAGGGGTTCATAGAAATCACCACACTACCAATATATGTCTGCAAAAAAGAAACTAAAGCGTTAGACAGAGGTAAGAATAAATAAACACAGAAAGTCTTATCATCATGATGTTTTCCTTTTGTGTATACTCTGTAAAAAGTGTACGCCATCAAATGTGCACAATAATATGAGTGGAATTAATTGCAGTTACACAGGAGATTCATAAGATCCTGGCTAATCATTAATTATAGAAGTTTCTAAAGTACTTTATAACATCACATACAAGTCCATATAGGATTTCGCAGAGGCTTTTTTTTTTGCAAACAAAAAAAATGCATGATTGTGGTGCTTCTTCAACTTTAAGAGTTTTTTTGTGATTTTTGAAAACTACTTGAATTGGCGAAATTGCAAATGCACAAAATTGTTTTGCACAGTGATGTTTGTTGGTAAAGGAGACCTTAACTGTACTCATGTTTGGTCAAGTAAATCGAAGAAGGCTTTGGCTTAATGCACGTTATAATGACGTCACATGATGTGCCTTTGCCCAAATCTGTGGAAAATCTGTGGTAATTTTGAAAAAATTGCAAGCTCAGTTTTTCAATATTGCAGAGATTGCTTGAATTTGCATTAATTTCCGCAATCACAAAATTGTGAAATCCTTAACGGACTGACATACTGGTTACAAGGCTATATGAGCAAGCTATATTCAAACCCTAGACATGTGACCCAAAGACCATTCTAAAAACAGTCAAACATTCAGGAGGCTGTTGCACTGAGGTCAGAGGAACTCTGCATTTGTTGGCATTTTTCATCTGGGAATTCTTGGTGTATTATCCAGGCATGCACAAGCACATGAAAACACAATGAAAAATGTGTGGAATCTTAGGAAGCATAAAATTCTTAGGAAGCTAAAATTCTTTGAATTAGTTTCTATTTTTGTTTTTCCCCTCCCAGTTACATTTTCCAATATTTCCTTTTATATCAAACCTGTGATTTTAAAGCAAAGAGGGTGAACATGTTTATATGGTTAGAGACTTGAGATGGCAGTCTGATTCTTGCAGGTCTCACATACCTTCTATTATAAGAGGTGTTGCATATTCCACTCAGCTGGATAGTCAAGTCTCCACCATAACAACACAAGCCACCGCCTACTTTTCAGTTGAAATGTGTGGCATAATGATATCTTTACATATAAATGTACAAAACTAAATGGAAGGTGTTTTATCTATAAATATAAACAGCACCCAGTGAAGTGACAATTTATATGAGAGATGCATCACATAACTACAACTCTATGCCTATTCTTATATACAAGTGAAAGAAACACACCTAAAGATGTCTCTTTCAACTTCCAAAAATGAGTCGGAGCAACCTCTCACCTCTCTGAGGGTTTAACATCATAGTCATAATAGCATGAACTGATGCAAGATAAAACTCAAGGTCATCTGGCTAGAGATAGATAACGAAGAGCATGAACATTCAAATTAGCTTTAACCTGATAATAATGTAGCATTATTAGACTGGTTAATCATTAAAACTAGAGGAACAGAAATCAAAAGAAAAACTGAGCGTCAATGCTTCCATTCACTGGTGTAGTGAAATCTAACTTCGGAACATAATTCTTATTTGAACATTGTAACAGCCATCAGAACTCCTTTTCTTTACCTACAGGACTTGAATAAAGTCTTAAAATCAAGATCATTTTCTGATGGACTTTGGTACTTGGTAAATATTATAACCTACTAAAACTGATACTTTATCTATTGCAACAGTCTATTCGAAAGATTTATATCTCTTTCAAAAGTTAGACCAGTTAATATAAACCAACATAAGGCAATCATAGGGTCAAAGCTCTAAGGGGGGTATAAAGTATACATAAAACAATGAGTAATTTGAATTATCAAGTGCAAGATTGCAGCCAGGCGGTGCTAAAAGTTGTATATAGCTGGACATAATTGGTGGTGGTAATGCTGTCATGCCCTGCTTTCAAAATGGCAGAGCAAAGTTCTCATTACCTGAGAGGACTGAATGTCAAATTCCCACTTTCCAATGCACTAATAAAATTCTATAGGTTATAAAAGCTATAAAGTCTACAACAAAAAATCCAAAAACCAACTATTGTCTGTCCAAGTGAGCAATTCTTAATGATTTCTTTCTATCTAAATTGACATTATGCTCAGCCAATCAGAACATCATTAGGGCTGTATCTTCCACTGTATCTCAACTGCAAGCAGCTTTACATAAAAGCATCAGGCAAATGAGGTAAACAAATGAATGGCACATGTTGAGGGAAATGAATATTAATTTATGTCCTCTTAACATTACTATATTACTTGGAATTATGCAACTTCCATTGAAAACACAACATACTCTAAGGGATCTAGGCTAAACTTCAGATGAAATGATGTGATGTGGTATGAGAAAGTGGGAAGAGCCTAACCTAGTTTACTATATGCTACTATATGCCCAACGGAACTCTATTTGAGCTCCAAACTTTTAAAAAGCAAAGGAAGAGTGTGGTAGACTTAAGTGACATAAATCGCAGGAAGGTGAATAAACGAATGAAAATGTTTACCTTCAATATGGAAACATAATGAAAAATTCGATAGTATTTGAACAGTCAAGTTCACACTGACAGCTCTACAATGGATTTGTTTTAAATAAGGGTAATGTTCAGTCATGGTTCAAAACATATTCAAAACAGACAACAGGAGCAAAAAATTAAGGGATTCAATGCAGCCCCATTGGAGGTTGCCATATGGTGTATCGCTTTTGTTGACTTAGTTCTCCCTAGTGACTGTATATACAGATGGGTGACAAATTGAAGGGAAAACAATTTGCATGGCTTCTCTGCCTTTATGTTGGTTTTTAATCATGAGGTTCTTGTTGCAAATTTTTGATGTCAAGAAGGGTCACATATTGAGTTATTGGGGGGGGGGGGGGAATGAAATCTGATTTTACTGTCAAACCAAGCTGCATGTCCAGAAATGATATGTCATAAAAACACATGAAAATGTGGTATGAACCTGGCTGAATATAGTCAGACTTCATTTTCCTTTACTGGTCATTTGACCCAAATCAGACTTGAGTCTGAACTCTGAACTGCCTTAGATTTCAAGACAACAATAACTTACACTTTAGCGTTTAAATATGTTATTGAAAAAAAGTCAATCAAACTAGTAAGAGCATTAAAAAATGACAAGCAAAATGCAGTCAGAATTCTAATGCATACAGTTAAAGATAACCAATTTGTAGAACTTTTAGGAGAACTTACATAAATCTCATTGTGCTCAAAGCGTTTCTTTAGGTTCCCGATGAAGGTTTCCTCTGACAAGGGCTCAAGCAGGACCATGTCTCCTACCCCTATCATGTTGTCGA
This sequence comes from Noturus placidus, assembly GCA_022414735.1. Lineage (NCBI taxonomy): Eukaryota > Metazoa > Chordata > Actinopteri > Siluriformes > Ictaluridae > Noturus > Noturus placidus. The sequence goes on along the minus strand of JAFFST010051032.1, from coordinate 91,265 downwards.
GAAGTGATGTCTTTACCTCCATTTTGGACATTCCCCCCCTGTGGAAATGCAAAGACATACATACATACATATGACTTGTGTTATAGCACTCACAATTTTCAATGTATTCAAGTGAGTTCCACATACAGATTTAATTCGAGAGGCAATGAACCTAGAGGTAGATTTCTAAACATGGTCATTGCAAATAAACCCACACAACATATTTACACAGCAGTAGGGTCACAAAGGCTATTATACTCAAAAGGTCTGTTTAACACAGAACATTAAAGACTTCAGAAACTCCACTGGGAGTTATGTAATAGAAAAACACCACAGTCCCTGTTCATGATCCCTGCTCACTGGACATGACATGTATGGTTTAGGCTCATAAAATGAATCCACATTCCTACTTAACAGAAAGGTCAAACTTAGTTTTACAGAAAATGTTAAAATGTTCAAGACTGTACTATACTAGGTATGGGAGCCATGGAGTATTTTATTCCTAAACTTTCCACTCACAGAGCATTTTTTAAAATTAATGTTGTCATTAGATTCAAGTTGACAAAATGTTGACCTTTTTGCTTTTGAGTTATTAAGGTTTGCAATTAACATATTCAACCTACATGACCAGTCATATATGTGAATAACTATAAGAACTCAGTAATGAATATCATTAAAGCTGCAAGCAGCATTTAAAGGGGCCAATCATCAAAGGTGTAGCAAACGTAATATGAAGCCTGAAGAACATGAACAGGAGAAATAGAATGTACATGAATGAATAAAAGATAGGTTCAAAAGCACAGCTGAGAATAAGATTGCACAAGAAATTAACATAACAGAGACATTTTTGTGCATGACATGAGGTCGAAAGGTTACTGTAACGTTGAGCCACAAAAGCAAGAAAACGAAAGACAAAACATTACACAAACCTTTAAGTTTTAAAAAACTTATATTTTTACAAAAAACTTTACACAAGGTGGCTCTGTGTTAAATTCTTCAGGTACTTAGAGGCCATACTATGATTGATCCCAACGAAATTTTGTGCTGATGTCTCAAATATTTGAAAAGATATTACAATATATGACAAATTTCGAAATAGAGAACAGCCGGTTGGCCAATCCTGGCAAAATTGGTATCCATGGATTCGCCATGACCCAATGAATCTGTAGACACTCAAAGCATAATGTTCTGTCCAAGTATTCAATAGTTATTCACAAAAATAATAATGTTTCAAATCTCATGACCTGTATGTGGCACTGTTCTCAAATTCGGCATGGACCCTCGGATTATGCTAATGATGAAGCGTACCAGTTTCATGATGTATCAGTCTTAACGAGATACAGCCTCTGATCCAACTTTTGGTCAACATCATTAATGCGACATCATAACTTTTGAACAGATTTGAATATCAAAATTTTGTTCAGTGTTTTTTGTGTAACTCTGTCCACTGATTATCTGAGCCAATTTTGGTAAGAACTGGACAAAATCTGAACAAGGAGTTAAGAAAAAAATAATACTGTACATTCCAAAATGGTGACTACTGTAATGGGTGGAGTCTTAATATAAGATATGGATTGTGATCCATGGAGTAATCTGATTAACTGAAGTTATTGACTCTAGGACAAAGTGTTCAACAATTATAACCGTTTGAAAAGTGAATTTTGAACTAGTGGTTGTGCTATAGAGTTGGACCATAATTGGTCCAGATACTTTTCATGATCACGTCTATGTACCAAATTTAATAATTTTCCTGCTTAAGGTCCATAGGGCTGCTATAGACTCTCTGTGGGGAAGAAGCAGAATAATAATAAGAAAACTAACGGGCGCAAAATGTTCTGGGGCACCTTTGGAGATCGGCCCTTAATTACTTTGATAATGGTGGGATATGATTTCCAACACTGTAACACGTTAAAAAGATCATCTGGATATGCTTCATGGACTCCACTTTGAGAATCAACAAGAAGATACGACAATAACGATACATGCATTTGGACTAAGGACATGCTTTGATGAAACTGACATTAATTTAATTTATCAATTTGTATAGCGCTTTTTACAATGGTACATTGTCTCAAAGCAGCTTTACAGAATTTTTACATTTTTACATTTACAAGCGACTTACAAATGAGAGCACATTCACACACCAATGGTAGCAGAGCTGCCATGCAAGGTGCTAGCTTTCCATTGGGGGCAACTTAGGGTTCAGTGTCTTGCCCAAGGACACTTCGGCATGCGATCACCCGGGCCGGGATTCGAACCGCCAACCCCACGGTTAGTGGATTAGTGGACAACCCGCTCTACCGACTAAGCCACAGCCGCCCACATTACTGATTATACATAACATAAAAATAAACCCTAAACCTACAGAAAAAAGGCAACAGCATGGGTGTTCTGTACATGCCTTATGTAAAATCTAGGAGAGCCAACAGGTCTGTGAATATGGTGGATTATCAGATAAGATCAACTGCTCCAAACACCAAACAGCTGCCAAAGTGCTGGCCTAGCATGAACAACCTGTTATCAGTATCCCAGACTGTGGTAGCACAACTTAATGTGCCTTATCATAATCTGCTGTCCCCAATGACAACCACACAAGGTCAATTATAGAGCCTCCAGTGTTGCTTGACGTGAAAACTCAAGCGCAGCAACCTTCCGGGTGGAAAATTTACAACAAATTTTTTTATAAGAATGAGTAGACTACCTTGTATTTTCCCAGTAAGGTTTTAACGATAAGTTCTTCCCACAAAGTCTACTCACTTTAGAACTATAAGCAACTACACTGTCTACCCACTTTTCCTCCAATTAAGCTTTATATTTTCATCAAAATTTTCCCCTGAAATTTTACCATGTTCTTGTACATTTTAGGTCAATCATCCTATTAAACTCAGTTCATTAAACTCAGAAATTAGCTTTGAAGACTACCCCCCCATATTGAACTAGAAACTGCGTCCCAAGTAAACTGGTATAATCACTTAATACATTTGCTTAATGGAAGACAATAGTACTGAACATGTAACAGACAGAAGTTATTCATTCATTCTTCTCCAGTAACTTCTTTATTTTGATAAGGGTTATAATGTATCCAGCCTCAATCACGAGAACATGAAATGAATGGGAAGCCAGTGCCTTGCACACTTACAGTGCACACACTTATAGTGCCCTCCACTAATATTGGCACCCTTGGTAAATAAATATTCTCTTTAATGTTTAACCTTTTGTTCTTTTGCTAAAAATAAATAAATAAATAAATAAAAGACTGCTCTCATGGATATCAAACAATTGCCAAAGAAACAAAACAACCAACCAACATTTACATTTATTCCTTTAGCAGACACTTTTATCCAAAGCGACTTACAAATGAGGAAATACAAATAAAGGCTGTATCCAAAAAAAAAATACTTGTTAAATATAGGTGTGCAACAAGTATTGGCACCCTTGGTTAATACTTTCTGCTAGCTCCCTTTGGCAAGATAACAGCTGTGTATCTTCTCCTATAATGCCTGATGAGGTTGGAAAATACATGGCAAGGGATGAGAGATCCTTCCTCCACACAGAATCTCTCCATATCCTTCACATTTCGAGTTCCATGCTGGCAGACTCTCCTCTTCAGTTCACCCCACAGGTTTCCTACAAGTCAGGAGACTGGATGGCCATGGCAGAACCTTGATTTTGTGGTCAGTAAACCATGTTTGTGTTGATGTACAGTTGCAATCAAAATTATTAAACCCCCATTGCAAATCAGGTTTATTGTCAAATTTACAGTCTTTCAGTGGTTTGCAATGAACAAATCAAACAAAAGCAATTTCAATAGTTCAACACAACAAAAATCTTCGAAATTCAACTGAAAATGCAACTTATAATGATTTCTCCAGTTTCAAAACTATTCAGCCCCGTGAAGAGAATCTCTCACAACAGCACAAATATGCAAAACAGGTGTTGTTGCAAGCACACCTGATTCAAGTAATCAAGGACTTCATTAGTTTTACCAGGTGTGCTTTACCTGGAACACATGAAATACCTGAACTGGCTAGGGGTTTGTTGAGTGTACACTACTGGACAGGGCAGAAAAAGGAAGTCATCAATAGCTGCAACCAGATTTTTGAGAAGGCAGGTTGTGAAAAACCCTTGAGTGACTGCAAAAGACTGCAGCAAGACTTGGTGGCAAAAGGCACTGAGGTTACAGTGAGCACAGTACAGCGCATATTAAACACAGAACGTTTCTGTGCCACAAGTCCAAGATAAACACCACTACTGACCCAAAAGCACAAGCAAAGTTGGCTTAAAATCATATAAATAAGCCACAGAGGTTTTGGGATTCTGTTTTGTGGAGAGATAAAACAAAGCTGGAACTTTTCGGCACAATAGATCAGCTGACTGTCTGGAGGAAGAAGAATGAAGAAAGAACACTTCGTCCACAGACAAGCCTCGGTGGTGGCTCGGTGATGCTCTGGGGCTGCATTGAATCCTCTGGCACTGGAAACCTGCAGCGTGTGGAGATGGATTCACTGAAGTATCAGGAAATCCTAGGAAGCTGAAGCCTGGGCATTATTGGACCTTCCAACAGGACAATGATTCAAAGCATACTTCAAATTCCAACAAGATTTGTTTGCAGAAATAGTCCTGGAAGATTCTCAGGGTCAACACAGTCACCTGACTTGAACCCCATAGAAAATCTCTGGTGGGATTTGAAGAAGGTGGTTGCAGCACGCAAACCCAAGAATATTACTGAACTGGAGGCCATTACTCATGAGGAATGAGATAAGATTACTCAGGAATGCTGGCAGAAGGTATGCATCTTGTTTGCAGCAGGTCATAACCTGGGTGCTCTATTAAGAACTAAAGATGCTTGCCAAGAAGGGGTTGAATAATTTTTAAACTGGAGAAGTCCTTATAAGTTGCATTTTCAGTTGAATTTGGGGGAAACCACTTAAAGCATTCGTTGTGTTGAACTATTTCCATCGTGTTTGTTTGATTTGTCCTTGCAAACAGCTGAAAGTCTGTACATATTGACAATAAACCTAATTTGCAATGGGGGTTGAATAATTTTGATTGCAACTTTATGTTTTGTATCACTGTCTTGCCACAATGATGGTATGACGATGAAGATCCAACCACATTTTAAGCTTTCAGGAAGAGGCAGTCAGGTTTTCATTTAATATCTATTGATATTTGATAGAGTTCATGATGCCATGTATCCTAACAAAATGTCCAGGTCCTCTGGCAGAAAAACAGCCCCAAAACATTAAAGAGCCACCACCGTATTTAACCGTGGGCAAGAGGTACTTTTCCATATGGCTACCTCTCAGTGTGCACTAAAACCACCTTTGGTGTTTATTGCCAAAAAAAACTGATCTGACCATAGAACCCGATCCCATTTGACGTTCCAGTAGTGTCTGGCAAACTGAAGATGCTAGAGTTTGTTTTTGGAAGAGAGTGGAGCATTTTTTCTTGAAACCCTTCCAAACAACTTGTAGTGACGTAGGTGACTTTGGATTGTTATTTTGGAGACTTTCTGACCCCTAAACTCAACCCTGACTAACTTCTGCAATTCCCAGCTGTGATCCTTTGAGATATTTTTGGCCACACAAACCATCATCTTCACAGCGCATCGAGACAATATACACACGTAGATACACGTCCAATTCCAGGTTCATTCATAACATTTCCAGTTGACTGGAAATTCTTAATTATTGCCCTGAAGGTGGAAATAAGCAGTGTCAATGCTTGTGCTATTTTCTTATAACCACTACCCATTTTGTGAAGCTCAACAACCTTTTGCCGCAAATCACAGCTATATTCCTGGGGAATATATTTCAAATATATTTTTCTCATACAATTTAACTGTCTTCATATGGACAGTAATCCAAATTTAGGATTGACCTGGGGACCCTGGATGCTGTGTCACAGTTTCAGCACATGCGTTATTGTTTTATAAAGTACGAGAGCCTAACTCTTTCGTTAAAAAATAAATGTCTAATACAGAGATGGCTGAAGTCTGAGAGCTTGGTAGAGTGCTAAAACCAATGTTGGCCAAGTGGCTAAAGACTGTTTCAAATTAAAGTTTTGGATACTCAAACAACAAATCAGAGAACATAATTTTAAAGGAATAATAAAGAGGTGCTATTCCACAAACTGGAACATTAAATGACCCCTATTAAATCACTTTAAAACAATTATTTCCTAACCAGCTCCTTCTCACATGGTAACTGAACGTGAAGCCTAATTTATATTTGGCCCACCCTAGTGCGGGTGTGCGCACTGTTAAATTGGCATAACCTTGTTAAATTGTGGTGGCGCTCCAACCTTGCAGCTTTTGGCCACCACATCATGCACCTGAATATATAATTGTTTCTAATTTTTGATCACAGGGAATGCTTTTCTCTCATTTACACAACGCTCAACATAAAAACAGAAACCATCTTTTAAGCAGTGGGGTTGCAGAGCTTCACTGAAGTGTGAACAACAACTTTACAAGTAGTGAAGAACATCAGCTTGATTGAATCACTTGGTGTGACCTAATCTACCAGTTCACAAATTTCTACCTTGCCTTTCTTTGTTTGTGAATGGTTGATTGGAGCAGGATTACTAAGCCATAATAGAATAGAACAACAGATAACAAAACATTAATAGAATCTGCATACACATCCTGCAACCTCCCACTTACCACTATTACAAAAGTAGAAAGCTAATGTGGACTGCCCATGATCCATAATAATATTTGAATATTTAGACATTGTTAGTCTCTGTTTAATTTAATGGATTTTTAAAATGTCAATGCATACCCTGTACTTCACTATTCAACTGCATTTACAGGCTGTTTCCATCACAAATAACCATTTCACTACTAGCACATTTTGCATAACTGGCAAGAAGTTTGAGGTCATATATGATCATCAGTATAAAAGAAGTTAGTATTTAACAGAATTCTAATAAACTAGACAGCTGAACAGAAATAGCAGAAAGGCTGATATTGCTCTGGTAGTCCAGAGTGCTGTTGGGGCAGAAAGACACCCAGTGAAGTAACTACATTACAAGTGCTTGTGCATGTGGATTGATTCCAAAAATCCATTATTGAAGAGTAGGTGAAAGGTTTTGCTTGAAAAGGGTCAAAATATTTTCAATACTTGAATATTTCAAGGTCCACAACCTTTATTAGATTCAGTGATACAGGAGAAACCAGGGGAAATTGTAAATTCTATCACAGATGTCCCTCATCATTTCTACATCATATCGGTTGTACATCATGTACAGTACATTATGGTTTTGGGCCAAGACACTAACACCACGTTTGTGGATTACTGTACTGTAATGGTGTCAAACAGACTGCATCAGGTCAGACAGTGCACCTGAATGGTGTAGTACATTTAATAACAACATCACTGATGGCATCAGTCTTCATATTTGTGTTTGACTTTTACTGAAATACATCCACTAGGCTGGATTAGACTGGATATTTTTAGATTTGCATTTGCTCTAAAAATTAAGCCAGAATGAACAGTTGATCAGAAGCTACATGCTTGGATGGCACATCACACAACCTTTTGTATAGTGTTTGGGAGACATCCAAAACATCACAGCTGCTCTTAATTTTCTTAAAGCAACAACAATAATATATAATTTGGAATTCCTGGAGTTGGGCCATGTGTGATTTTCCACTAGGTAAAGGAAAATGTTCCCCTTTCTCACCCTAGGGCAGAATTACCCCTCTCTCCCTCCTCCTACCTTTTCTCTCTCTCACACACACAGTATATAAAATAAAATGTGGTTTTACCCATTTGAATTAGGACAGGTCTGAATAAGCACCGATTCAAGCCAGCATGTCCATGGTAAAAATGGGAGACAATCAAGAATTTATTACCATAGTAATTTCTGCCCAACTGTCAAATTAATTTCCTTTCAAAATGTTTCTCTCTTGCACTCTTTCTTACCCCCTCTGAGTGCTTGTGCCGGTCAGTCTATAGAAGAAGGTGTGGCTTCTGTATCAGTCTGTCCTAGTCTAGTCCTAGCCCCAGTCATTCTGACTGCATTAGATCATCTCATCCATCCATCCATCCATCCATCTTCAACCGCTTACTCCTTTAACAGGGTCACGGGGAACCTGGAGCCTATCCCAGGGAGCATCGGGCACAAGGCAGGGTACACCCTGGACAGGGTGCCAGTCCATCGCAGGGCACAATCACATACACACTCACACACACACACTACTGACACTTTAGACACGCCAATCAGCCTACCATGCAGAAAAACAAATATGCACATTTAATAATTACCTATTGGGAAGGAAAAATAAAAAGAATGGACAAGTAGAAAAAAAAATATTTCCAATTATTTCTTTTTAAACTGTCAATTATATTAAACCCACTATATAGAAATATGTTGTTTTAGCAACCTCATGGCCTTAACAGACACATGAGCAAAAATAAATGATACTGGTTGCTATAATGGAGTGCAAAGTCCAAATTTATGTGGCAGCCAGACTGCATCCCAGTTTGCTGGCAAATGTGAGAATCAGGAGCAACTCCAAATGCAACAGCTTTAGAAAGACACAGACACTGACTATTTGTGTGGACTGGCAAGCTTGCTCAGTGACCTGAAACACTGCTTCATGAGCATCTTCCAGTGCCAGGGTAAACTCAGAAAGACTTTTCCACTGCACCGACTCAGCACTAAAATGCATCAACACTTCTGGACCATTTTTAACCACTTGCCACTGATCAGAGTACCATCTCTACCATAACACAATTCCCCCACAGTCAGACTTTATAATGAAGTTAACCTACATCCTGAATTACCATTACATAATCTTATGCATGGAAAACCCATTTTTGGAGACTAATACTATGGAAAAATCTGAAACTCAGTAACCAAATGTTTTTTTTTTTAATGAATAGAATAGTGGTATATCTTTTAGGATGTATGTGGGTGTCAATCAAAAGGAGTTTCCAGCATTCCCTCTTTTTTGGCTGTGTGCCAGATTTCATTCCCAGACATTTGAGGGGTTTTCCCAGACTGCAACACTCCTCCAGCCTGAGACCAAGCCCAAATTTGCAGCAACCCTCAGTTAGCCATGTATTTGCCAATGAGTGACGAAACTGCCCCAGTGATTAGTGCCCACCCCATTACAGAGCTAACAACCCACAACGCTCTCTACGCAACAGAGCTGAGCACAACCTCTTAAACAGCATCTACTACTAAATCCCAATTAACACTGGTTATGAGGCATGAGTCAACTTGTACATGCCTGCAGTGGAAAGCCATCCAGTCAAGCAAGTACAACCGACCAACATTTATATGAAAAGCATGTCTAATACGATAGAAAAAAAACGTCTGCATTTATTTCCAATACTTGTCATGATATTGCTCAGACAATAATGTTGGAAACAATCAGTTAATCTGCCTATAATTACTACCTTAATTAACACTTTTACTACACAAATAGCAAAATAGTTGTTTTTTCTCCATGTAGTACATTTCAGGTCACACCTGAATAGTAAAACCCAGCTTTACTGTTGACCATCAGTTACACAGAACACCGTTTCCCTTATATAAACACTACTACACCAGATACAGTGTGTTGTAATATTCCCCCTACAGGTTTATCATCTGTGCTCTATTGTCTACTTTACCTGAGAAGTGCACAAAATAGGTGCTGAGTTCTGCAGACAATGTATATACAATGGCACTACATGACCTCCCCATAACAATTCAAACTCTGTGTTACGTAATAACATGGCTGGAGTGGGGAATCTTAATACGGATGTGTCCAAGAGAAATAAATGCGTAAAGACTGGTTTCAGGTAGGCTATTCGCAAAAACACATATCACTTACCACTAACAAGGACTGTGGATTTACGGATGGGGAAACAACAACACTGGGTGCATGGCAAGTAAATAACATAGGAACAGCATAATCAGATGGATGAACACAACTACTTGGGCACATAAAAGTGGGCACATAAAAGTACTGTACATTTAGTAAGATCGGTCACTCAGAAAATGAAGACTATTGTTTTTAAAAAGCCACCAAACTTTGAAAGTGTGAACAGTATAACAGCCGGTGTGTTTGCAGATCATTTATTTTCATTCTCAATCATTACAAAAACCAGATTAAATAAATTGCATCACATTGTAAATAAATAATCCAAAATAGACAGAATAAACAAAACTTCTGATCTGGCCATTAAACAGACTGAGTGACCAGAACCCTATTCAGCCTCAACTCTTTAACTATGGGCTAGGAGCTCTTACTAGTAACACTTAAGAGGGAACAGGATTGTAGCAGAGTCCTTTGTCTTCAGTAGGTCTCACACGGCAACCCA
>JAFFST010051032.1:61686-75528 GCA_022414735.1 Noturus placidus | reverse complement strand
CCCCCCCCCCCCCCCCGCAGTCATTGTTAATCTATCATATGCATTCTGTTCTGTGTTAACAGAGGCAATTGAAGCTATCATAACCTACTCTAAGAATGCTGAAGAGCTTCTCAAAAGGAAAAAGGTTAATCGGGATGTTATATTTCAATACCTCGCTAAAGAAAGTGTTGTTGTACCTCGAAACAGTGAGAAATATCAGTTGGTAAAGAAGACTCTTGAATTGTGGGCGTCTCACAGCCAGGTAAACAATTTATTACCCCTAACTTACATAAGGCCCTATATGACTGATAATATGACTATTTAAATAAAAAGACATTTATGGTGTTTGGCAGACGCACTTATCCTTACATTTATACCTGTAATGTGTACTGACTATACACTTGTCATGTTTTGTTTTTGTATCGTAGGTTTCCAAATCAGATTTTCAGAATGAAGACGGTTTGGGAGAACTGAACGCTTTGGGGAAGCAGTTTTGCCAGTGGTTCTTCCAGCTTTTAAACTCCCAGAACCCCCTGGCCGCTCAGCCGGTGCAGGACTGGGGTCCACAGCACTTCTGGAGTGACGCCAAGCTGCTGCTTCTCTCTCATGCACAGGTTGAGCAGAAAGAGGAGTTTGTTGGAGCTGAAATGGTGAGCCAGCGGCTTTTGGCTCTCGTCTGGGAGGAGAGGTTACTCTTCTGTCCTAACCTGGCACAAACAGGGCTGAAGTGTGTTGCTTCGCTTCATGGGTTGGTGCTGGTGGCCGTCGCCGGCACCATCCATCGGGAGAGCGATTGCCTTGGAGTTTTTGAGCAAGTGTTCGGACTGATTCGCTCTCCTCTGGACGACAACCGCTGGAAGATAAAATTTGTGCATTTGAATGCAAAGAGACAGATTGGTAAAGAGACATTGCCTGCAGTGACTTATGATTCACAAGAACTGCTTCAATTGTTCACTCAGTAGAACTGTTTATGTGGGCATTTGTACATGACACAAAAAGCGCTTTAAATAATGCATGATATTGTACATATTATTTTAACATGAGTAGCTCCTTGTTTATATACAGTGTGACCTTTTTATGAATTCTGTATTCTCTTTAAACATTCATTATGACAGGCATAACATTGAAGGGTCTGTACAAATTGATTACCAGTTTCTGTTTGTTGTGAAGCTTATCTGGCCATTTTTTTTTTAGTTGTAGAGTTTTATTATACAGTACATTCATTAAAATGATAGACTGTAGCCAAGTCTATCATTCTAAAATGCCATTGATGATGGTTAACAGATTTGCTTTAAGTTACTTGTCTGCTTGATATTTAAATGAGAATTACTGAATCAGTATATTTTTTTCCACTTCCAGTCTATTTAAAGACTAAGTCGCATCATTCAAATCTGTCAGGTCTTTGTCTTTCATTTTGATGCATTTAAATAAAAAGACAATTTGTTAAACATTGTCTACATGTATTATTTTATTTTTGTTAAATTAGTAAATAAACATTTCACTAACTAGATATGCTCACATTTAAAATGTTCTAATCTGCCTTCTGCAAAACAGAGACTTTTATAATACATTTTATTTAGTCACTGAGCACTTTATTAGCGACACTATATAAATACTGGGTAGGGCCTCCTTTTGCTGTCAAAAGAACCCCATTTCCTTGTGGCATGGATTCCACAAGATGTTGGAAACATTCCTTTGAGCTTCTGGGTCCTGTTGACATGATTGTCTCATGCAATTCCTGCAGATTTTTCAGGTGCACTTTAATGCTGCGACTCGCCCTTTCTACCTCATCCCAAAGGTGTACTATAGAAGTCAGATCCAGTGATTGGGAAGGCCACTGAAGAACTCAGTCATGTTTATGAAACCAGTTTGAGACTTTTGCTTTGTGACATGGTGCGTTATCATGCTGGAAGTAGCCATTAGTAGATGGTAAATTTTAGCTATGAAGAGATGCTGTGGCTCAGTCGGTAGAGCGGGTTGTCCACTAATCCACTAACCGTGGGGTTGGCGGTTCGAATCCCGGCCCGGGTGATCCCATGCCGAAGTTTCCTTGGGCAAGACACTGAACCCTAAGTTGCCCCCAATGGCAAGCTAGCACCTTGCATGGCAGCTCTGCTACCATTGGTGTGTGAGTGTGCTCTCATTAGTAAGTCGCTTGTAAATGTAAAAATGTAAAAAAAAAAAAAATGATATTTCTGTAAAGCTGCTTTGAGACAATGTACCATTGTAAAAAGCGCTATACAAATTGGTAAATTAAGGGATGCATATGGTCAGCAACAATACTCAAATAGGCTGTGGCATTCAAGTGATGAATGATTGGTATTAATGGGTCCAAAGCATGCCAGGAAAACAAAACTCTGAATGCAACTGTTATACAATTCAAGGGAGATTGTTTTAAAGTATTTGGTATAAATGCACTGGGAAGTTGTTGAAACAACTCCTGAGATGAGTAGCTCTCATATAGTTTGCATAACATAAAATTTTTCCTTATGTCTCCTGTTGCAGGATACATCTACATTATCTTTTTAATGTTTAGAGTTTTTTGCAGGCAAATTCTTCCTCCTTTTTCACTATAATGTGAGCGTTTGTATAATCATCATTATTATGGTATATATTACACCGTATCTCACAAAAGTGAGTACACCCCTCACATTTTTGTAAATATTTGATTATATCCTTTCATGTGACAACACTGAAGAAATTACACTTTGCTGCAATGTAAAGTAGTGAGTGTACAGCTTGTCTAACAGTGTAAATTTGCTGTCCCCTCAAAATAACTCAACACACAGACATTAATGTCTAAACCACTGGCAACAAAAGTGAGTACACCCCTAAGTGAAAATGTCCAAATTGGGGCCAAAGTGTCAATATTTTGTGTGGCCACCATTATTTTCCAGCACTGCCTTAACCCTCTTGGGCATGGAGTTCACCAGAGCTTCAAAGGTTGCTACTGGAGTCCACTTCCACTGCTCCATGATGACATCACAGAGTTGGTGGATGTTAGAGACCTTGTGCTCTTCCACCTTCCGTTTGAGGATGCCCCACAGATGCTCAATAGGGTTTAGTCCATCACCTTCACACTCAGCTTCTTTAGCAAATGGTGTGATTTTACTGTAGCATTCTGAAAATACTTAGCAGGTTAATCAACCTGACTCAACTTTTCAACATTTTACAGTGTTACAAGATGGAACTAAAATGTACTTAGAGGATTATATGTCATGAGCCTACACAAAAGAGCCACAATATTGAAGTGGGAGGAAAAATCTAGTTATAAAGTTTGCAAAATTATTTACAAATTAAAAACAAAAGTTGTGATTGGATATGTTTTCTCCTGTGATGCTGTGAAACCCTAAAATTTGCTCTCGTGCAAGCCGTTTCGATCAAAAGCTGCATAATTAGGTGGGGTTTAACTGTCAGCAATTAAAGTGTCACTACAAATATAAATAAATAAACCTGTTATAGAACATACCTCAGTAATTAAATAAACTATGCCACAATACTTATTTGTGATTTCAAATACTGTAAGTAGCCCAGGGGGGGAAAAAAAACCTCAACTGGTTTAAATCCTCAAATATGCAATTTGGTCCACATTGTTAAAAAAAGAGAGCTTTTGTCAGCAGTGGCCAAGGAATTTCACAATGAGGCATCAATAGTAAATACAGAACTAGTCAAAAGTAAAAAAAAAAATCAGCAGGTGCACTGTAGGGATAAAGCAAATAACAACTTCGTGGTTTATCACGGTGCATAAACGGCACCGGGGAGTCTAAATGAATACACTGGCAACCAGATGAGTTCAAAGAGATGTCCGATATATTGCAGATTCACAGAGGTTTATATAGGCAAAATAGTCATGCAGAGGCTGTGTGGAAATCATATGGCAGTTAGACTGTCTGGTCACGTATGCTTAAACATCTTGGGCAATACAAGAATGTACAGATTTCTGAACATCTATGGTCTGGTTTGCTTAATAGAAATATCTGATATCTCAAATCTTTAATACAAAATTTAGATGTCATGTCAGACATTACGCCAGTGAAACCTCTATGCGAAACACCACGAAACTCTCGAATTTAAAATGTGGCACTGGTTTTTGGAATGCATAGGCAACCTACTTGATAAAACCAGATGCCGTCAGAGTCTGGGACCACTCCTTGAGCCTGCCAGAACTCCAGCATCTTCTGGTGATGCATGTGATTGCATCAATAAAAAAAATCTACCCCGGGTAAAAGAGCAGACAATGATGTGCCTTGGTTTTGACAATGACGAGGAAATGAGGAAGTGAAAAATGTGAAAGGAGTTTCCCATCTGCAGACCTGAAACCGCGCCGTTGCTAAATTGATCCAAAATCATGTACTACACCAAAAGCATAATGAGAAAAATTAAAAATGGTCACTTTTTGTCCATAAGAGGAGAATCAGCCAAATCACTTCTTATGCTACATGAAGTTATGATTTCTTTTAAGCAATCATGCTCATTTTTTACAGCTCAATGTCATCCTGTGAATTTAGAAGCCGATAAAGAGCACACTGTACTGTTGAACAATCTATAATTAAATTTGCATTTTAACAAAGAATAGTTTCATAACCACTTCTATGTTGAGCGGTCATGTGTTGTGATTCGATATTTGAGAGAACTTTTTTTACCTGATGTGTGGTGTCTAAAACCAAAGGATGAGACAATACCAATCATTCTGCATCCACTACGAGAAGAGCGCTGGCAGCCACCGCACGCAAACACATGGGGAGTCCAGCAGCCACAGTGTCCAATGTTTAGGCCACACCTGAGTGTTCATGGGTGTCGAGACAGAAATGTTTGTTGTAATCAGGCAGCCCCAATGCGTGTGCTGAACAGAGAGCCATTTTGAAATGGTCAAAGGCTGCCACAGTCTCAGGTGTGTGTGTGACAGGTGACAATAGTGGATCAGAATTTTTTACTACGGGCCTAAGCTGCATATCATAATAAGAGCAGTCAGGAATCCACGGTCTATAATAGTTAATGAGTCATAAAAAGGCTAGAACTGCTTGTTTGGTTGCAGGTAGCTGAGATGTTTTAATAATAATTTTATCAATTTGTATAGCGCTTTTTACAATGGTACATTGTCTCAAAGCAGCTTTACAGAAATATCATTTTTTTTTTTTTTACATTTTTACATTTACAAGCGACTTACTAATGAGAGCACACTCACACACCAATGGTAGCAGAGCTGCCATGCAAGGTGCTAGCTTGCCATTGGGGGCAATTTAGGGTTCAGTGTCTTGCCCAAGGACACTTCGGCATGGGATCACCCGGGCCGGGATTCGAACCGCCAACCCCACGGTTAGTGGATTAGTGGACAACCTGCTCTACCGACTGAGCCACAGCCGCCCCATGTTTTGACGACAGTTAGACGATCGATGTCCTTTGGAAAGAAGGAAACCTAGATACTTCAGTTTAACAGAGCTGCAGTTGGGTTCTGGACACCTTGAAACTCTTCACAGCCAAGTGCTGTAAGAGACTACAGGTTGCAGTCCAGCAGCCCTCTTCTGTTTCTGACGTGATGAGTAGATTGTCTGCATACTGCATGACACGTGAGTCATCAGCTACCTGTCAGTCTTGTAATGAGTCTCTGACCACTCATGAGAACACAGCTGGTGAGTCGATGTAGCCTTGTGACGAGTCCATGTCAGCTGTCATCCCCGATGCATGAAAGCAAGCAGCGACTGAGTCTCCTCTGTCACGGAAATGCTAAAAAAAAAAAAAAAAAAAAATATGCAGAACACAAATCCACCACGCTGAACGGCATGGTGAGACGGAATAGGGTTATAATAGTAGTTGCATCAGGTGAAACAGAGTTGACCATCTCATTAATACTACATAAGTCCTGTGTGAATCTACAAGTTCCATCTGGTTTGGGAATGGAATTAACAGGTGTATTGTAAGGACTTAAACAGAGTTTTAATACGCCTTGATTGAGTAATGAATTTACAATAACATCAATAATGCAGGCTTTAAATTCAGAGAATGGATTTCAATTTAGCCTGATATGGAATACAAAATACATATCCTCTTTGTTCTTGTGACCCCAAAGAGAATCTGGCAGGCAACTCAACCTGGTGACTCAGAATAAGAAAATAGAGAGAGTGAAAAACATTGTACAGCTGATTTTGGGTGGTTAACTGCGGTTTCAGAAAGCAGGGGTGTAGAAACTACTAATTTAAAGCCAGAGAAAGTGAAAGTGAGATGCAATTTACCCATAAGGTCTCTCCCTAAGAGATTGAAAGGACACTCTGGCATATTAAAAAATCGATGTTGAAAAAGTAATTCAGGATGCAAACATGGATGTACAAACAACAGCGATGTTCTGCTCAGTCACTATCCCTCAATACCCACAGAGCTCACAGAAGACGGGGTTAAAGGTCTGTTGTCTTGTCCAATTGATGACATTTTACAGGATTATAATTCATGAGTGCAACATGTCTCCATCATGTAGTGAACAGTTCTAGGGACAGTTTCACACTTTCCCAATAGTTAAAGCACTTACTTGAGTTAAATCCTGTGCAGCTCAGCTCAGTTTAGCTAATTACTACAACAAATCATACTTAATTTATCTTTTTTTTTTTGGACATTTTTCTCATCAGCACAATAGAGAGTCGTTACATTTTTCTTCTTTACCTTTCGCGTGCTATGCCATGACAACATTAGTTGGCTTTAACTGCTCAGATGCTGGTAGAGGAAGAACGGACATTGAAGAAGGACCCGAAGGGGTCAGGTGTGATGTTTACGTCATCATGCTCGCTATCAGTAGACGAAAGTCTACACAGTCCGTATTCTCGCGAGAGCATATAGCGGCGGCAGCGAGATCAGGAGGAGGAGGAGAGAGATGTTTTCTTCCTGTTGTGGGTGTGGCGAGCCTCTCTCTGTGTGTGCGCGCGCTACTCGCACAGGTGCGGAAGTGCGCCGAAGGAACATAGGGAGGGGGGTCATTCAGTTTTCGTGGAAGAATAAACGCCTTGGATAATTTAGTTTAACATTATAATGTTTGTTTCAATAGGGAAGAAATATCATCCGTTTAATCTGTGCTAGAACACGAGCTTCAAAAAAGCCGCCAAGAGATATAATTTGTAGAGATATAATTTGAAGAACACGCCATTGATCATCCATTCAACCGATCAAGATTTATAAACAGTGACGGGAGAGCAGGGGTAGAGGAATACCCTCCCATGCCTGGAATCAAAACACTTAACACTGGACTTACAAACAAACATACAAAATATACTCATTGACAAACCACAAAAGCGTAAATGAAAAAAAAAAATTAATTCTATTTCTATATTAAGGCAGGCGTGGACATTGTAGAGGAGCTCACAGAGTACAGATTATCCTAAACCTAGACAATCGCTCCCATTTTAACAGTTCGGAAATTCACCACACCAGGGAAGCAAACAAAATTAATGGTCACTTACCCCTGATTTGGAGAATCCCACTTCTGACACCATTTGTAGGGATAAAGCAAATAACAGCTTCTAAAACCCTTCTTACCTCAGTCAACGTTTTGGTTAATTTACTCAAAAAAAAAAAAACTAGCGCATGTGGTTTGGGGTCGTCCATATATTACGTCATCGGGGAGGGGGGTGAAGGGTACGATGACGTCTGATGACGACGGGGTTCATGGACGTGATTATGTCATCAATGTATTTGCATCTTCCCCGTGTTTAGTGTCACCACTGTCACGTTCATCATTTACTTACTGAAATATTTGCAAATTGCCAAAATAACAAACAAACAGAAATACTGACGTCACACACACATCCTGTGGCATATTATACGCCACAGGATGTGCGTGTGACGTCAGTATTTCTGTGGTATCGTAACAAAGTACAAAATATTAGGAGATAATTCCCGACCACACATGGCAGCCCCTGACCCCCAAAAGTAAAAGTAAAAAAGTAAAAGTGTACATCTAAGATAATGACGTCATCATTGGGGGGGGGGGTAAAGGGCCTGATGACGTTAGATGACATGGGGGGAGGGGGGTTGAATATGGCTGAAAATTTGATGACGTAATATATGGACGACCCTTTTATCACGGTGTGTATGTGGCACCGGGGAGTCTAAATGAACACACTAGCAACCAGAGCAGTTCAAAGAGACGTCCGCTTTATTGAAGATTCACAGAGATAGATACATAATTCATATAGGCAAAATAGCCGTGCAGAGGCGCACTTCTGTGTGGAAATCATATGGCAGTTAGACTGTCTGGTATAGGCAATATGTATTTCTTCTTTTAATGATATGAGGGATACAGTACTACTTGATTATTTTAGTCAATTATTTTAGTCACAGATGAGCATTTTCATGTTATTTTGTAGGCCAAATTTAAACAATTGTTTCATGCAGTAACTTTATTTCTGGGACTATTTGCTTGTAATATAAGAAACAAACTTTATATATTGTTTTAAACTGGGTTTTTGGAGACTAGGAACTTCTTAGACTCGTTGACCTCTTAAGGAGTAGATAAAGTAGCTCTCCCCCACCGTGTTGAAATGTGTGTGCTGGTGCTGATGAGGGGAGGAGTGTCGGGAACTTCAGTGCTGAGTGGTTTTGTTGGGAAATGTGACATTTGGGAAATTATTCTTGGCACTGGTTTCAAAGACTGAGAGTTCTTTAAGTTCTTCTCTTGAGCAGTCTTTAATGCTTAAAAGAGCCATAGTTGTGGCATAAGAGTCCACCACATCCATTGATGTTTTCCTGTTCACCTCACAGAAAGAAAAATAACAAGCTGCCTGTCTTTAGTTTTTATGGCACTTGGCCTACCCTATTTTAATAAGTGGTTTGGCCAGTTATGACGTACACTTTCAAAAATACAGTTCACTGGCGTCTGCAGATCACTGTGACTTTGGGGTTTCTTTAATTGGGATGTGTGTTTCTCATAAAGCCCTCTGTTTTCAGAGTGCTGAACTGTAGTGAAAGTTCTAATTGGCTTGCGATTTTTAATTTTTGTGGTCAACAAAACACCAAAATCAAATGATTAAATTTTGTTGTGAAAGGATTGTAAAGATAGTTCTGAACTTCTAATGTAGTTTTGAAGATTTAGGACCTGGGAAATGATAATTTTACTAAAAGTTCTATATGAGTGGTACAGATTGTCCCATAAAAAAACACTGGCAGTGCCAATATAGAGGACAATATGGTGTTCAACAAAGCAATGGTAAATGCATTACATAATTTTTATGATAGGGTCACGGGGAACCTGGCACCTGTACCAGGAGACATGGGGTACACCCTGGACAGGGTGCCAGTCCATTGCAGGGCATAATCACATACACATTCACACTCCCATTCATACACTAGACACACTTTGGACATGCCAATCAGCCTACCATGCATGTCTTTGGATTGGGGGAGAAAACCAGAAAACCCGGAGGAAATCCCCACAGCACGGGGAGAACATGCAAACTCCGCACACACAGGAAGGGAATCGAACCACCAACCCCTGGCGGTGTGAGGCAAACGTGCTAACCACTAACCACCATGCCACATCAATATATATTTCCAGTGATTATAGAAGAGGCCATATTAGTATCTCTATATCTACATGTCTTAACCAGCATCAATATACAATTCAAATAATCACCACAAGGCGGCGCAGCAGCTTTATTAATAGCAGGAATTTACACATTAATCACAGTCCAAAGCAAAAGCTTTTAAAGCAATTGATTGGAAATCATCAGACTCTATGCACTCAGGCAACTGACTATTAAATTATTTCTTACTGAATTTATGATGACAAGAAAAATTTAAAGTGTCAGTTATTTTTGCTTTGACAATGTTGTGAGCAAAGCACAAGCACAGATTTAAGATCTGCAAGTCATGAAGCATGTCAGCCGTAGCTACTTCTTCTACTTAACTTTTATTTTTTTTAATATAATCAAATGCAGTTTATTAGTGTGAAAAGAGTTGTGCTGCTGAAAGGAAATGTTTTATTTTAGCAGACTCTGTAACTGTGTGAGAGGAGCTGAAAAATGCCATCATTTATCATGTGTTCTGTGATAAAATGTGTAATGTTCATTGGGACACTGTTGTAGGTTTGAATTAAGATATTGTCTGTGTATTGGTGTGCAGACATCTTGCATACAAACTAGGGACTTGAGTTTTAAGGCAAATGTTGAAATGTCAGGTTTATCTTGTACATGTGCATTTTTTATTTCACAAGACTCTGTGGGAGAAACTGCTATTCACATTCAAGAGGAATCAAATGACTGCTTTTTAAAAGGAAGATAGTATTTTCCCTTTTTAAAAAAATATTGTATAGTGTCTTTCCAATATCTACAGCTATTTTACAACATAAAAAGTGCATCTAAAATCCAAGACTCTTAAACCTGAGGTAATAAATTATTGTTCATACCAACAAAATTTTTTTGTACAGTAGCTCACTAATTAAACAGGTGTGATCCTTCTTAGGTTTGTTAGTTTGTGGACAGGAAACAAGCAGAAGATGCTAATAAGGCCTTAACATGACTTCTGATAGGAAAATGATCATTTTATTAGAGTGTGCCAGCAGACTGTCAGGGTGTTTTTGGTCTCAGCTGGTGTCCACTCGCTCCTGCAGGACATCTGCTGCTCTGTTTGGTCACTCTGCATTTTAATACTCATCTTCAGCTCACTGGTAGCCTGTTTATATTAATTGCCCTTGCCTCTTTTGCTGTTTGCCACTGATTACACTCATTAATTTCAATTTCCCTTGAGCCTCCCATGATATCAGTGCACAGACTTTTGGAGGCCATTAGTGGCGAAAAGCAGCAGTGACCATAGAATTGTTTGTGCTCTGTGACTACCAAAGAATGCTTTTCTTAGTCAGTCTGAATCTGCTATGATGCCTCTAATTTCTGTTGACATCCTAAAAAACAGCACTTTATAATAAATATAACAAGTGTATGATCAATCACACTACCTTAAGCTGTTATATGTACTGTAACTTACAGACAGCACATATAAATGCTTTACAGTGCCCTCCACTAATATAGGCACTCTTGGTAAATATGAGCAAAGAAGGCTGTGAAAAAATTGTCTTTTTTGTTAAACCGGTTGATCTTTTATTATAAAAAGAAAAATCACAAAAAATACTCTGCTCCCATGAATATTAAACGATTGCAAACAAAACACAGGTTTATATATATAAAAAAATCTTTATTAAATATATAATATTTTCCGCACTATAATAAGACGCAGTCTCAATTACGGGGTCTATTTCTGTACTTGACCAATACATAAGACGCATATGGTTGTTACGCCAACCAAAGTTGCACAACATTTTTACAGATTTTGGAACTTAGTCCACACATAAGGATTATTAGGCGCACGGCCAATTTCTGAGAAAATTTAAGGCTTTTAGGTGTGCCTTATAGTCCGGAAAATACAGTAGGTGTGGAACGATTATTGGCACTCCTATGAATTCAAATGAGAAAAATATATTTGAAGTATATTCCCATTGATATTTAACATTTTTTTAGTACACTTGGGTGACTAGGAACAGAAAATTGTTCAACCATGACTTACTGTTTTACAGGGGTATACATATTAGGTAGCACATAGGCCAAATTTCCATAGTCATTCATAACAATGGGTAAGACCAAGGAATATAGCTTTCATTTGTGGCAAAAGTTTGTTGAGCTTCACAAAATGGGAAGTGGCGTTAAGAAAATAGCACATGCATTGAAAATGCCCATTTCCACCATCAGGGCAATAATTAAGAAGTTCGAGTCAACAGGAAATGTTATGAATTAACCTGGAAGAGTACGTGTGTCTATATTGTCTCAATGCACTGTCAAGAGGATGGTTTGAGTGGCCAAAAAATATCCAAGGATCACAGCTGAAGAATTGTAGAAGTTAGTTGTGTCTTGGGGTAAGAATGTCTCCAAAACTATAATCCGAAGTCACCTACATCACCACAAGTTGTTTCGAAGGGTTCCAATAAAAAAGCCTCTACTCTCATCAAAACTCAAGCGTCTTCAGTTTGCCAGACACTTCATGAACTTCAAATGGGATCGGGTTCTATGGTCAGATGAAACCAAAATAGAGCTTTTTGGCAAAACACCAGAGGTGCTTTTGGGGCACATAGAGAGGTAGAAATATGGAAAAGTACCTCATGCCCACAGTTAAATATGGTGGTGGTTCTTTAAAGTTTTGGTGCTGTTTTTCTGCCAAAGGTTCTGGACATTTTGTTAGGATACATGGTTTCAGGGACTCTATCAAATATCAACAGATATTAAATGAAAACCTGACTGGCTCTGCCTGAAAGCTTAAAAAGGGGCATATTTGGATCTTAATCTTGATATAAAACATACATCAAAATCAATAAAAAAAAATGGTTTACTGGCCACACAATCAAGGTCCTGTCATGGCCATCCCAGTCCCCTGACTTGAAACCCATAGAAAACCTGTGGGGTGAACTGAAGAGGAGAGTCCACCAGCATGGAACTTGAAATTTGAAGGATCTGGAGAGATTTTGTGGACAAAGGATCTCACATCCATTGCCATGTATTCTTCAACCTCATCAGGCATAATAGGAGAAGACTTAGAGCTGTTATCTTGCAAAAGGGAGCTAGCACAAAGTATTGATTAAAAGGGTGCCAATAAATGTTGCACACCTATAGTTAACGAAGATTTTTTTTTGATAAACCTGTGTTGTGTTTGCAATTGTTTCATGTCCATGAGAGCAGAGTTTTTTTTGTATTTTTTTTAAACAAAATATCAAAAAGTTAACCAATAAAGACAAATTTTCACAGCTTTCTTTGCTCATTTAACAAGTGTGCAAATATTAGTGGAGGGCACTGTATATGTCAGGTTTAATGTAATGCTTTTTGTAGTCAGTGTTCTAGAAGTTCTACAGTGTCAGAGATAAGTTTAAGAAAACACTAGGGCCTTTAATGAAAATTATTATTAACACAGCCTAATAACTACTAATACACATATTACTACTATCTACACCTTATTGACTTTTACAAAAGCTTTCATTTGCTATGGTTAAATATAATTTGATTCACTGTATAATTTTATGTGTTTTGCGGCACATCTGTGGAGTGCTACTTGTTCGGAAACCTGCTGCACTACACACATTGACCAAGGGGCAATTTGATGGTAGAACTAGACAGATTTAAGGGGGTATTTTGCACAGAAAACAAATCTCAATATTGATTGGGCTTTGTTTATTGGACTTTGCTCTTCCTTTGTCATGCCTGGATGGGTGACCTCTCCTTATGATGATTGGTAGACCTTTCAAAGGGACAGAACCTTATAACCAACTGCCAATCGGTAAATCTCGAATTAGACTGACATCTCAAGCTTAAACATATCTGCACCAGTGGTAATCACTTGGAACATACAGTGGATTTTGCTTGTATTTCCTCACTTGAAAGTTCCTTTGGATAAAAGTTTCTGCTAAATGAAAAAAAAAAATGTGGATGTAATTTGTAAATATTGTAAATAAACTGTAAGTATTAAGTTATCTTTGATCATTCGCTTTCATTTATGAAATTTGTTGCAGTCAATTAGCAGTCTCATTTTGGGACAAAATGGTTCACAATTTTCACCTGATTTTTTAGAAAAGTCTTTTGATGCTCATACTTATGCGGAGAGACTGAAAAGACTTTTCTTGGTACAGTTTTCTTGGTACAGTAAAATTGATTGATTTATTATTAGTCTTAGATTCCAAATCCCTGTGAATAATTGACAATGTTTTGGAATGTACGCATTAATATAAACCCGTTGGTTATGTTATATATGTAACACACACACACACACACACACACACACACACACACACACACACACATATATCAGTATACCAGTCATGTGAAAAAATAAGTACACCCCATGGAAATTGTT
>JAFFST010051032.1:26356-36846 GCA_022414735.1 Noturus placidus | reverse complement strand
CCCCCGCCTTTTTTTTTTTCAAAATCAAAAAGGTCTTTACAGAGATTTATCATCATCATCATCAGTATTCATCAAGAACATGGTTGCTAGTAAAGTGGCATGTGGTTATAAAGGTATACATGTAAAATGGTTAGAAGAACTTTAGAACTAAAGTCAAGAAAAATTAGGTGTCTTCCCCTGTATGTGTGTGTGTGTGTGTGTGTGTGTGTGTTAGCTGTTTTCTTATATGTGACTTTGCTTTAACTCAATCGTCATTGCTGATTATCCACAAATCTGTGATGTGAAAACCAAATGAACATGTTTATTATTTTGTACATTATCGCCGGCACATGGACATGTTGTAAAATAATGCCTTTTTTAACAGGTTACACTCACTGGCCACTTTAATAGGAACACCCATACCCCTGCTCATTTAATACAATAATCAAATCAGATATCATATGATCTTTTTTTAAACTACACCTTTAAACTACACCAGCTTGTAGTATCAGATTTATATTCATGTCTGACAGATGTTTTTCGGCACACCATAGTAAAGAGTGTTTATTTTAGTTACTTTATCCCTCCTTTTATCATGAACCAGTCTGATCATTCTCCCCTAACCTCTCACTCCAACAAGATGTTTTGGCCCACAGAAGCACAGCTCGTTGGAAGTTTTTTTGTTTTCTACACCATTCTGTGTAAACTCTAGAAATGGTTGTGTGTGAAAATCTCAGGACATCAGCAGTTTCTGAAATACTTAAACCAGCCCATCTGGCACCAGCATACATATCATGGTCAAGTTACTGAGATCACATTTCCCGCCATTTTGATGTTTGATGTGAACAGTAACTGAAGCTCTTTACCTGTATCTGCATGATTTTTTGCATTGTGCAGTTGCCACATGATTGGCTGATTGGATAATTGCATGAATGGACAGGGTTCATTAAAAGATATTCCCAATAAAGTGTCTTGTTAGTGTACTGTACCTTTAAACTGAAAGTTATATAAAAATTTAACATTTCTAATTTCTAAGAAACTGTTGTTGTTATAGGTTGTCTAAAATTAAATAATAAAAAATATATATTTTAAAATCCGTCTTTTGCCTTAAAAATGCCGCAATATATAAACCATGTTATCCCAATTTGATCAATGAATCATAAAGCTAGCAATCCTGTATCAGACATTTCCTTCAAGCAAGCTGTCACACCTGAGTCCCTCTAGATAAATATTTTATTCCTTCACACCAAAATATTTATTGCTGTTCTCCTCTCTTTAGAATTTTTCACTCCTACCTCTCTGGGCTACATTGAAACTCATTGTTTATAATGGCAGAAGTAGAGAGATTTCTTATGTGATACAGAGATTTGCTGTATATTCATTATATGATTGCTTTACTGAGACACCAACATTTCCCTGTCAGTTTCATTAGAACAACCCAACAACATCAACAAGTTATTCATATTCATAAATGCAGGAACAACACAGCTCAAGCAATTAATCTACAGTGGGCTGCGCCAGTCTATCGTGGCAGAATGTGACCCTCATTCGGGGAAAGTCACACTCGCTCACTCCTGCACAGTGACGGATGAGATTCCTGTCAGGACATGGGCATGGCCCGGGCATCCATCACATCCGGCTGCTCACTTAGCTCCTGATTTACACTTTAGCATGAGGCAAAGACCGGTCGTTTCATCAGCGTCTGGGCAGCCGTATGCTTCCCAGTCTGCAGGAAATGTTTTTTTTCACCTCCTCCTTGACAGCCGACAGGTCATTTGTGTTCTCCTTGCAGTCGTGCTCTGCACATTGACCATCTTTTCTTTCAGAAGATTTTGCTTCAAACAGCTTACAAATCACTGCTGCTTTGAAGTGCTCTAATCCCTCCTTGTAACTTCATACAACCCCTCTCATGATACTGAGAGAGCACGATTTTTGATCCAGTGTCCACACTTGTGTTTTCACATGCTGCTTCTGACCTCTGCTCTCCGGCATGCCACATTTGGTACAGAACAATGCTGAAATTAAGTTAATCATATGTTTGCAACTCTCTGCTTTATTATTTGACTCACTATGATGGATGCAAATGATCATTTTGGAATCACATACTCAAGATCAAAGTTTATTTTTCTAATGTCTCTCTTCTCTTGAGTCTTTGATGACTATTCAAGGGAAATGCTTAAGGAATTTAGGCTTAATTATAATAAGCTGAGCATTTAATCATGTTTGATTTGAAACAGATTTCTGAATGATTGAGCAGAGCTAAATCTTTCTGGAGATATTAATGAGGAAGAATTCTTACTAATAGATGGTCACAGTAGGCATTTGTGCCTAATAAAATTACTATTAGAAATGCAAATGTTTATACAAAGTTTATACAATTAGCTCAATGGCATTGTTAAAAGCTCCAAGCTGTGCTCTATTAATAAGAAGCCCAACACAGAGTAAAGGAAAACCAGTTTTTAGCACACTATTTGGATAATAAGTCAGATTTTTCTCTGAATCAATGACTAACAGAGCTTGAGCATTTCATGTCATGATAAACAGTAAAACTCCAGCTCAGGGAGACCAAAATCTTCATATATCACAACTAGCGTTGCTTGATTTAAAAATAGTAACATTTCAATGTAAGTGTTTTCTCCACATTCAGTTTGGATTATAGCACCTAGTCAGGAATGAAGGTGGTGCTGATTATAAGAAGGAATCATGTAATTATCAGAGTCCCCAAGTATAGCCTCATTCACACATCCATTTTACACTCTTAACTGCAACCCATCTGCTGGTGCCAACCTCTGCTGATGCTCCTATATCATACAGAGGAATCAAACTTGGCTGTCACATCTTTATTTCTCAGTTCTGCTATTCTCTCCAAACAGGCATCTGGCAGCCTGGCATCTGACTGAGAGCTGGAAAATTCTCAGCAATCTATATACTGAAGTTCATCTGACAATCTAGATGGAATATTCTGGCAGAGGACAGTTGATTGATTTTAACGGTGGTAACAACATTAGAAATGATTATACCTGACCTAGAAAGCAAATTCAAGGGGAAAAAATGCTTTTCATGTTGAATTGACTGAAAGAACTTGGCCTCTCTTTCAGAGCCTTGCTTTTGTGGATACTCCCTGGGACTGAAATCCAGGATGCCCTTGGACACGACTCAGGAAACAAACCCTGAAATTCTCTCCACACCATGTGCAACACAGCCAAAATTCCTTTACTGTATAATCAATATCTGTTCTTTCTCTTGGCATATTGGTATTCCTGATGGCTTGTCCAGACAGACTCAGTAAAATAAAGTAATAAAATCAACATAACGGACCAATGATTCTGGTGTTTAATAATAAGGTATATGGTGTAAGCTGACACGCTGATCTTTGTTCTCCAATGTTATGGCAAATGTTCCAACAAAATAATTTTTAAGTGATTAAATTACTCATATAAAATAACAAAACTACAAAGATGGCAAATCGAATTAAATGTTTACAGATGGTCATATGGGACTTTCAACATGGAATACTATTTTATTAATTTCCAAAGGAAACTTGGAATGAGAACACATTTGCAATGCCTTCAAAAATTGTACTGTAAGACAATGGTGCGCTCATAGCTGTCAACTTAACTACCAGTCATTCTAGGTTAAAGGAAAACATGGCATTAGAGAATATGATGAGCAGGAATGTAACGTGAAGTTACCCTACTCAGTGCTTCTGCTTTTCTTTTGTTAATGCTGTTTATCAAAAGAGAATCATACTTCAGTGAATTATCATCAAGATAAAGGCAACATATTTCTGTAAAGCTGCTTTGAGACAATGTACCATTGTAAAAAGCGCTATACAAATTGATAAATTATTATTATTATTATTATCTTATTACGAGGTGAGAAGATTGTGCTGTTTGCAGACTGCAGAGCAAATATTGCAAGTTCCCACTCTGAATTACACTGGTGAATGCCTAGCTCTGAATAAATCACTAAAATCTGACGGTTATTTGAATTAAAAGGCCCTAGAGATAAGTACAATAACACCGGAACAGTTTTATTATTTTTTGACCTTTTAACCTTGAAATATTACAGAACAATCTTTGACGGCATTACTTATGTACAGTATCTCATCCAAAATACGTTTTCATAAATACATGACCAATGGTTACATACACAGCAAACTCCACAACATTGCAACACCCAGAATGTTCATTTAACACTTTCAGAGTTCATTGTGTCCAATTGGACATATACAGTATAAAGGCTGTAGGGAGTTAAGTCTACACAGGGGATTTTGCTATGTATTCAAATTATAATGTTTAGACATGTAATACCTTTTTTATGTAAATTGTTTTGGAAACAGCAGTCTGTATTTACTGATTTAAGTTGAAACTACTGTGTATTGTCATCCACATCACATTCAGTTTAAGCTACTATTCCACTGGGGTCTAGGGTGGGGAGTATTACCAAATTATACCATGTTGTACAAAGGAAAAAATGATCCTAGTTGACCAAGATGGCTACCCACATAATACATAATATGAAGTTGATTCTCATTTATTTATATGAAGTTATTTATTCTCAAATGTTGCAGTAAGTCTCACTGAATTATGAACCAAATCTGTATGACCTTACTGAGGAACTGGATATAGTTTGAGGTATAAGCTATATTTATTATATATATATGTATATTTATAAAAAGCTTTTTGAAATAGATACATGTCTGTAAAAAAAAGTTAGCCATGTGAGGCTTATAGCTCTAGTGTAAAAATAAAGAAGTAAAATCCTCTAGTAGAAAATTGTGTAAATTGTATTTTATATGTTTAAATTGAGCTTGTGTTGAGAAAGGGATAAGACATTAGCTAACTGCAAGGTAAATTTGGGGACAGTGAAGGTGATATATGAGTAGAAACTGAAAAGTGGGTCAGCAGAAAAGATCTTTAAAAACAGATGTTGATGTAACATGAAGTTGAAGTATTTTACTGATGGTTAACTTGTTGAAAGAGTTTCCGTTACTGTTTATAGAGACATTGAGTAAAGGTGATTAAGATTGGAAAATTATGAGCTGAATTTGATAGAAGAATAAAAATGGACCTGCTCACTGACAAAGATAACCTTTTCATTATTTCCATGGGCAAATGTTCAAAGGCTGATGTAACCCACTGCCAAATCTACTGTAATGTGTTAGCTTGTGTCCTAATTCAAATCCTAGAAATGTGGGACTAATTAAGTTAGATAGTAATCATTTTCCAGTGGCCAAGGAAAATAAACCGATATTCCACATCTTTGTCCTTTACACTTTCTCCTCTCAATCTGATGTTAATGTGGAGGTCACTGTTTAATTGAGAGAGTGTATGATGAGCCACCTACCTTTGTATTTTATGGCTGGTCTAACAGAGACAGATCAGACAGGCCCTCTGAACTCTGGCCACATGGTTAGCATCTATCTGTCTGAGACTGACAGTTCACTGAATCGTCTGGCTCCAGTCAAGAAGCGCCACCAGGAATACGAACCAGAACACGTCACTTCTATGCCCAGTCAATAAACTGAAGCTACTTTTGTTCATGAATCCGAAATGGGACCAGACTGTTCTAGTTAGCCCTGGGGTTTAAAAAATGTTTTCAAAAAAGCAGCACAACACAATAATCATAATATGTTGGTACAATGCTTTAGAACTACCTTTACAGGTAGTTAATATACATAGCTTTAGCATTATTAGAGAGCTCTAATGATACAAAAGCTTACACTGAATTCAACTACTAAAAGATCAGGATTGTGACAGGATGGTGAGTTAAAATCCCAGGTCTACCAGACAGACACTGCACGACCCTTAATTCGCAATTGCTCAGCTTTATATTGTGGATTCTATCTCACTTTTAAATTGCTTTAGGGAAAAAACACACATTGAAGGAATAACTGTATTAAACTGTACTAAATTAAATAACATTATATAGTATTCGGTTTTATAATAGGATTAGGTTACTTAATAAAAATCTAGTCTACTAAAAGACTAGTACAATTAACAGCACAGTTTTATAGTGCATAAATTCCATCCATCCATCCAGCCATCCCTCCATCCATCCATCTTCTATACCGCTTATCCCTCTTCAGGGTCACGGAGAAACCTGGAGCCTATCCCAGGAAGCATCGGGCACAAGGCAGGGTACACTGTGGACATGGTGCCAATCCATCAAAGTAGTGCATAAATTGAAATTCACAAATATGAATTAAAATGGTGCTGCATTTTTGCTCCATGTATGATCATATGCACCAGAACAATGTAAAGAGTAAGATGGTACCACATTTGGGGTATTGGTTTGGCCATATTTAATAACAAATAGTTGTTCACTGTCAAATCACTGTGAAATCTTATTCAATCACCAACAATTTAAACATAGAAATGTCAGCATAAATTATGTAGCAATAGCATGTTTTGGATTAGCAGCTCGAAAGAAAGACAGAAAGTGATATAGACCATATAAATATTATAAGGTATATAAGTTATCAATATGATTTGTAAACCAAGCAAAGAAAAATATGCAAATAAAAAACAAAACAAAAAAATGTTTTACCCATTTAAAAATGTTTTAGAGTCAAATCATTGTGAAGCAGACTTGATAGCGAGTGCGGGTATTGGCTCCACAGAGCTATAAATCACAATTATAACTAAAGCAAAGCAACAGAAACATCTATTTCAGATGTGTTTACACTCTCACCACAGGCATTATACCTAATTCTGCAGCCACAGAAGTCACACCACACAGTGACTAAAACACAAGCAAATCAGTGTGTTACTACAGGAACCCCTCCACAGAAGAATGGGCTAAATAGGATTAATACAACATGAAAGAGTTAAACAAATAAGAACTACATTAAAATCATAGAAAAACATTCCCAATAATGAAAAAAAACAATAAATTTAG
The DNA here is from genome assembly GCA_022414735.1 of Noturus placidus. NCBI lineage: Eukaryota > Metazoa > Chordata > Actinopteri > Siluriformes > Ictaluridae > Noturus > Noturus placidus. The sequence goes on along the minus strand of JAFFST010051032.1, from coordinate 29,964 downwards.
GGGCAGTTTGCTCATACATTGTAAAACTCATATGGCACCAAATAAACCTCTCTCCAGACTATATTTTATTTGGTGAATGAAGAGAATTCCACAAGCAATGAAATTAGATATTCTGGTGAGAATTAATAGGCTTTTGTAGTTTTTTTTTTTTTAGAAATCAACACATAATTTAAACATATTGAATTGCAGTATAGTAAATGCATATTTTAACATGGATCCATGGCTGACTTTGATAAAACAGCACATTACCCAGCCACACAACATACTGCAGAAGATACACACAGCAACATCTAAAAACATCATGAAGTGAGTGAAATGCATGCAAACAATAAAAGCAAGGAGGAACATTCTGAAAGGAGAATTATTAAGAATGAAAATAAAGACAAGATAAAATGGTAAACCTATATTTTGAAGCAATTATTGGAGGTTTCAGCTTGCATCCAGCAATGATTATTACTATATTAAATCTAAACAATGTTATACTACAATGTGAAATATTATTTTCTTGCTCTCTTGAATCTAATAGGCTGAAAAAAAGCCACAAAACTAAAGTTGTGCAATGTGCTCTGACCTGAAGACTTTCCATGCAGTGCAAAACTTAATGCATTTTACCTTAGTGCACTGACACTGACTGATGTCTTCTTTAATAAATCTTAATTAAATGACTTCAACAGAGCAGCAGAAATCAGAAGAGTATTTTTTCATAGAGATTTTTTTTTATATGCTGATTGTTAGGCTTAAATTATGTGTAGTGTCACTCATTCTTGTCCCTGTGAATGCGTTTTTACTATAGAAATCACAGAAACATATAGAAAAGGTAGATTCATTTATACCTGTGAATGTACACTCTGATGTAAACACAGATTTTAAAACACATATATGTTCTTGTCATGCAACAATCCCTTCAAATCCACCAGCTCTGGGAATAAAAAATGTGAGTAGGAATATCATGAGAATTCTTGTCATATTATCTACCAGGAAACCCCAGCTGCGCATGCAGTCTTTAGCAAGCTGCCTGTCTGTGGGAAAGGAGGTGAAAAAAGTAAGGGCCATTAGAAAAGTAAACGAATATAAGGTTAAGTTCCCTGGAATATGTAATAAGCTAATTATTCAGTACATTATAATAACATTGTCAATAATCTTGCTGTTGACCATGAGCAAAAATCCAGTTAAAATTTGAGTAAAAATATTAATGTCTATAACTTGTCCATTGCTCATATAATAAAATTCAGCAGATGTTAATGTGTCACAGAAGGAGCACATTATCACTAACACTGTGTCATATCTCCAGGCACCTCTACTGTAAAAGTACTTTTAATTACCTGAACAGAGGATACAAGGAAACGTTTTGTTCCAATTAGCTGCTGAAAAAAAAAAGAGTTCACCATTAGAGAGGATGGCGAGATGCTCAGGGCATGAGTAATCCTCCTTCACCTTCATATCATTTGTAATAGTCTTTAGCTGTTTCAAGTTTCCATTCCTTTGAGGTCTAGTTCTGGGTGTATGTGGCCATGTTGAAAACCCAAGAGTCTATCCACAGTTAAATGTTCAAAGGGACATATACGTAGTAATTCTCTGGCCCATTTGTGTGAATTGAGATGAATTTAACTTCTAAGATTTAGAGCTCAAATGACCAGATCATCCATCTCTATCACATTAGGAATGTCAATAGTCATTCTGCCCTGTTACTGTAAACACCTTAATTAGACCCGAATGAGCCACAGTCAGTGACACTGCATGCCAACCCCATTTCAGCTTCCAATTTCCTCAATTACAGACAAGCTTTGTTAGTCTCACTGTCTTCCAGCTCAAATACACTAGATCAACAGTCCCTGTGTTTGTTCAGTTGCACTGCATTATTCCCAGTGCAGTGGCAGAGAGGCTGCAAACATTGCTGACGCATATTTGATCTCATTAGCATAGGTCAAATAGAAATTAGGAAGGTATTATTCAAGTTTACCATACTTTTGGAGGTTATCAGAATCATCAGAATCTGGTACACATACAAGGAATTTGTCTTGGTCTGTGTACATGACATATAATAAACAGGCAACACTGGGCAATTTACAAATATGCAAAAGCTCAAGAAATAGTACACTTTATCAAGGGATACATGTATATTGAATATGTATGTATGTGCAATATTTATAGAGACCTGTATAGAATTATGTACAGTATATTATGTGATATTGACACTGCAATTACAGTAATTTGTACATTGTTGTACAGATTATTCAATTTTGCAGAATGGGAAGAGAGGGTTTGTGAGCCTGCTTGTTCTATTTTGATGGAGTCTTGTGCTGAAGTGAATGGATTGAAAGAGGTGTGAGATGGGTTGGCTAGAGCATTAAACCTTGTACATTACGTGACATTCCATGATCTCACACTTTCTTCAATGCAAGCAGAAAAGGTCCCCTATTTGCAGCAATTCTTTAATAGAAAATAATGGCTTTAATTGTAGATTTATATATCATTCTAGGCTGAAACATGAAACAATAACACATTCCCAGAAAGTCTGTTTTAACAATGAAAATGCAATGACTAATATCTTTAATGTCAAACGCATTATGAGGAGTTTAGCTCTCTATCTGGGCCATTTTGTGCATGACTTGTATTTCCATATGGATTACATCTGCTAATGAGTGCTTATGATACAGGCCTGGGGGATCTCTGGAGGATCATGTCATGGAAAAGGTATGAAGCTGATGAGACCACAGCACTGCTCTGCTTGGGCCTCCTAATACAGCTGAGGGAACAAGGAGCTTGGAGTCAAACTGTTCAGAGGGAGGAAAATATTCCTAGATCATGAAATTCATTTGTCTTGTCTTTCCTTGAGGCAGTCATGGTGGGCCCCCAGGAGGAACAGCTCAAATATTGCTACTTAATGAAGATTTCTGTCTGAGCCCTATGTGGTCTATGTAGTGTGGTCTTACAACAGTGGAGGTAATAATAAAAAATTATGTACAGCATTATGTATTCTTCCTTTGATTAAACCAGCATTTGTCACAGATTTTCTCTTTAATCAACAGCAGTCATAATATTGAAATATCTCAATGATATATTGTGTCAGTGATAACAGTTTGCTATAACTACAAGGATGTCCTATATCTACTCCCTAAAAATTTTTGTGGAGGAGGATAGGATGTTATATTTATTTAATTTTTTTACACTCATAGTTCTAAGGCCCTGTGAGAGATCAAATGGAGCTTTTGCCATCTCTGCCTGCAGTCTGATCCTTCTTCTGCACAAGCAGACTCTGCCAACAAGCAGCAAATCTGCCGTTACAAACCCAAATTAACATGCCACTGCTTATCGCAGCACAATTGCACAGCTTATGGGTTGTGCATGTTTTGATTCGAAATGACATCTTTATTGGGTATGAATAATATTAAACCAGGATTTTACATACATTTGTGTTTGTGTGTGTGTGTGTGTGTGTGTGTGTGTGTGTGTGTGTGTGTGTGTGCGTGTGTGTTGGGAGAGGTTTACAGAGTTCATGGAACAACAGAATCCACTCACTTTTCCACTCTGAGTTAAAGCTATTGATATACAGTGGTGTGAAAAAGTGTTTGCCCCCTTCCTCATTTCCTGTTCCTTTGCATGTTTGT
>JAFFST010051032.1:14625-25432 GCA_022414735.1 Noturus placidus | reverse complement strand
TTCTGGTGGACCTTACTGTGTCAAGCAGCTCCTATTTAACTGATGCCTTGATTGTGAACAGGTGTGGCAATAATCAGGCCTGGGTGTGGCTAGAGAAATTGAACTCAGGTGTGAACAACCACAGTTATAGTATGTTTTAACAAGGGGGGCAATCACTTTTTCACACAGGGTCATGATGGTTTTGATTTTTTTTCATCTTTAATAATAAACACCTTCATTTACAAATTGCATTTTGTGTTTACTTGTGTTGTCCTTGACTATTGTTTAAATTGGTTTGATGTTCCGAAACACTTAAGTGTGACAAACATGCAAAGGAACAGGAAATGAGGAAGGGGGCAAACACTTTTTCACACCACTGTATATGCCATGTACTTTATGTCTATATTATTGAGTGTTGATCTCCTTTCATGAAATCTTATGAGGGAGTCGGTTTTTTTTGTAAACATATTGATGTTATTATTTGAAAAAGTTGTACACAGTCAAAAAAAAAAAAAAAAAAAAAAAAAAAAAAAAAAACAACAATCTTGAGGCATTGCAGCCGAATCTCACTAGACATACTTCAATACAGTAATATTTGTATATCGCCTGAACATGCAATTTCCGACTGTTTACTACTGTATCTTCTTTGAATCTTTCAAGTCTAAAGTTTACTTCTGCAAACAATTTGTCTGTGGTTAGAGCATCAGTATTCACCACAATCTCATCATCTTGAAATTGCCATTTTAAGTCATTTAGCTTCTCTTTCTCACAGGTCCGGTAGCTCAAGCTTCCGAAAAGATTTTGGCTATTAAGACAAGAATCTGAAACAGCATTAAAGAGATCTCACTAATTACTTACATAAGACTGTGCAGAGCTTTCCATGCAAACTATCTAAAATAATCTCAAAATCTCACATGCAGTACCAGCCGAAATTAGAACAGAGAATGTAGTAACATTCATTCAAGTTAATTTATAAAGGAAATGTCTGGGTAATGCATGTAACCCTGATCCCTGAGAAGGGAAAGAGATGTTGCGTGAGCTTCAAGCTTAGAGAAGTGCTCACACATGCGACCAGTATCTGAAGTCTATGTAAAATCATGCCTATTTCTAGGCCTGCCATGGTCAGGTGATGTGGCATTTAACGTGTTGTGTGACTATAAAACAATGCCTGTAAACCATGTAATCAGCTTCGATTATCAGAAGCTCAGACACAATTCACAGGCATACCCCAGTATGACAAAGCTATGCATCTTGTTCCCATCTCATGGAACAGGGTTACATGTACAACCCAGACATTCCCTTCCAAAGGGAACTCACCATTGCATGTATGTCATGTTGTGGGGAAAGAGTATACTCACTCCATTATACTGAGGGTATGGCCTATTCAAAAAGATCCGACCCTGAGCGTCACTGCAAAACCCTCAAGCCCGGGGTGTAATCTATGTCTAAACTGTAATACCGAATAAATGTGTGCGGTGTAGGCCACCCCACTGCAGCACACACATCTTATAAGGGTACCCCTTTGGATAAAGCCTTCCAGGAGGTGACACTCCTAGTGGAATGAGCTCTTATGCTCAGAGGCATAGCAAGACCATGCACCTCATAAGCAATAGAGTTTGGTTCCATTATCCAATTAGAGATGCATGGCTTTGACACAGCATCACCCCTACTGTTGCCGCCACAGCAGATCAGCAACTGATTTGACTTATGCCACTGGTTGGAGTGGTGGATGTAAGTACAGAGAGCCCTAACAATAATAGGTACAATTATTTTTGTTGCTAGGCAGCAGGCATAGGTACATTAGAAATATAAGCCAGCCTAGGATATAGGAAGGCCTTGGCTAATCCAGGGGCAATGGCAAGGCAGGAAGGGGCAACAGAGATAGCTTGTTCTACTCACTTGAGAGATGCCTGGGCCAGCAGAAAAGCTACATTTTAAATCAGAAGCTTCTCAGAGGCTGACTAAGGGCTCACATGGGGCACCTGACAGACCTTCCAGGACAACAGAAAGGTCCCAGGAAGGTATGCATGTCTGCAGATTGGCCTCACCCACTGGACACCACACATAAACCTCAATATTAGAGGATGTTGCCCCACAGAAGCTGCATCAGTATAGGTGTGGCTATCTTAAATGGTGGCCACGTAGACCCTAATTGTAGAAGGAGTCAACCCTGCTGACAAATGTCCCTGTAAGAAATTGATGTCTGTAGCTACTGCACAGTTTACTGATTTTAACTGATGTTTTTCACACCACAAGACAAAAAGTCACGACTTGACCGCATACAATTTTCTCATGGATGGTGTTCTAGCATTCTACATGGTCTCTACATCCTCAGTCGAGAGACCAGAATTTATGAACTGGTGCCCCTTAGAGGTCAGACCCACAGTTTCCATAGGTCCAGCTGAGGGCGATTACTCCTATGGCTTGAGACAGTAGATCCCTGCAAATGGGAATCTCCCAGGGAGTGCCATCTAGCAGGGATATTATATCCAAGATGTGACCTCGGCCATGTATGTACCATGGCATCCAGCCCTAATGGTGTGGAAAAAGTGAGGGTGAACAACAGAGGGCAGTGTGTGGTCTCCTCTGAGGCAAACACATCCACATCTGCTTGGCTGAACCTCCGATATACAGACTCTACCACTTGCGGATTGAGCCTCCAATCCCCGGGCCTCAGTCCCTGCTTTGACAGGGTGTCTGCCCCCACATTCCATTTGCCCAGAATGTACATTGCACTCAATGACAAAAACTGTCCCTCCACCAAGAGAAGAATTAGTTGGGCCTGTCTGAACAATAGGCAGGAACATATCTCTCACTGGTGGTTGATATATAAGACCACTGCTGTATTGTCTGTCACAACTAACACATGGTGACCTCTCAATTGAGGAAGAAAGAATTTCAGTGCTAGGAATACGGCCCACATTTCTAGGCAATTTAAATGCCACTCTAGATGAGGGCCGCTCCAGAGACCATGACCTGGATGGCCATCTAAGACCATGCACCAGAACATGAGGGAGGCATCTGTCATTACCGTCTTGTAATAAAGACACATCATAGTAGAATCCCATATAACCCTTTTCTGTGGTGGACAGATCTGTCATGGATCTCTCCGGAAGCAGTGCGCATGCACCATGCATGCACGCTGCATTTGCTCGTCTTCATAGCGGACTTCTGACAGTTGCAAACACGTGGACTTTTGTTTACATTTGTTGTCATGACTCCTCCCTGGTTTACGCATGTGTTTTAGTGGTCACGTGCCCCAATTGCTCGCAGCTGTTAGTAATCTAACGCAATGATACAGCGGGTATTTATACCACGCAACTGCGAGCACTCGGGGTGGAATATTGAATGTATGAATGAATGTCTGAATGTCTTCGTCTCGGTCTACTCGTACAGTGAGATAACTTCCATGGTTTCGCCCAGGTTCGTGTTACGTTCGTGTTAAGTCTTCAGGGTTTGGTTCGTTTATGTTTATGGTGGTTAAAACCGGTTCCTCCGCTACCGGTTTTGGCATCCCAGTTTAGATTTCCCGTATCCGGTTTTTGTGTATACCCACTCTGCTTGTGACCTCGACCTCGTCTCTGCCTAGCCCTGTTTACGTTGTTTGCTGATAGCCTGACCCTCGCCTGTCGCTGGATTACCTCAGTTGGATTTACGTTTTGGATTACACTGTTTGATACTTTTTGTAAATAAAGCACTGTTCGCACTGCAATTGCATCCTGCCTTATTCTCCACCGTCACGAAGCCGTGACAAGATCACATGCAGAAACATTTGGTAGTAGTTTCCATGCTGTCAGATGGTCTTTAATGATGTTATCTTTTCCACATTTTTTTTGGAGGGAAATCATCAGATTTTCATTGCCCCGTGACAGCTCGCGGACCAGAGAAAACTGAAAACTTGGGACGGGTAATGTGTATGTGTGTGTGGTTGGGGGGGGCTACAGTAATACTGGGGGCTAACTAACCTAACAATCTCACGCTCCCTTATACCTCCCTCCATGTTCCATTAGGGCTACTCCTTCTTTGACTGATTGGTATTGATCACCATTCTTAGATCAGGTCTACTAACAGGCTGTGGCTGTGACCACCTGGTCCCACACTCACTTTCTGTGCCTCCCTCACACTTGTACTGGCCTGGGCTCCGCTCGTGGAACTGGACACGATGGGGGAGGAACTGGCTGAATGCTGCTGTTTGCAGTTTTGCTTCACAAAACAAGTCGGCGATGGCCTTAACTGCATCAACACACAGGCTGGAAGGTTCAACAGTGGCATCCAGCAGGGAGACTTTATCTTTATCTGCTATGCCTGAGAAGTTGAGCCATAGGTGCCTCTCTGCCACCACCAAGTTACCCATTGAACAGGATATGACAAACCATTTGTTTGGTTGCCTGAAGAGACAAATCTGTGACCCAGATAAGCTACACCACTGCCTCTGGCCCAATTCCCACCCCACTGTCGAGCTCATTCAGCAGGTCTGCCTGGTATGCCTGAAAAACTGCCATTGTATGCAACAAGCAAAACCTGCTGCCAATGCCTAGGCTTTGCCAACCAGAGAGTTAGCTTGAAAGCACCTCCTCCACCTTTGGCATAGCAAACCATCCATACCATTAATTCCCCAGTATGACTGAATAATCCAATGTCTCAGGGTTATGAACACGTCTGGTGTACGGCACAATATTTCTTCATGCACTTCTGGGAAAAAGGTGGAGTTTTCTGCAGTGTGAGGGAGATTTATTTTCACTGGGGAGAAGTGCTCATCCAGCCTGCCACGAGTCACTTCTTCTTTCCTGGGCCAGATTAAATTCAGTTTTTCAACAGCCCTAGTGATCACTTCGAGCAGATCTTTATAGGCTTGAGAGATGCTCTCTGGTTTTGGTAGACTGGCTCCACCATCTGGCTCTTCTGAGTCAGAGAGGGTGGGTTGACCATGCCAGAAAGGGAAGTCACTACGTGAGCTCCAAAACTCGGAAGCGGAGTGTCTGATCCAGAGGAAAGGGAATCTCTGGTTCCTGCACCAGATACATACAGGATCCCCAGGACCTGAGCCTGCTGGCTGCCTTGGCAGCAGCTGGCCCAGAGCCCCAATGTTCCGAAACCCAACTCCCTTCTGCAGAGAAAAGAGTGAGCCGAGAGCAGAGCTGCTTAATTGTGAAGCATTCACAATGCGTCCAGTCAGCCCCCTTGAGGGCTGCCACAGCATGCTCTACTCCCAAACACTTCACACAAAATGTGTGTCCATCCTCCCCTGTAATGAAAAAGGAGCAGGGAGTAACACACTTTATGAACTCTCTATGGCTCATTCTCTTAAAGAGAATCACGACAGGAAATGAAAGATATATACAGTGGCATGCAAAAGTTTGGGCACCCCGGTCTAATTTCTGTAACTGTGAATAGATGTAAAACTGTAATGTAACTGTAGATGTAACTGTAAAAGATGACCAGATGACACGTTTCTTTAATATTTTAAGCAAGATTTCTTTTTTATTTCCATCTTTTACCATTTCAAAATAACACAAAAGTAAAATGACCCGACGCAAAAGTTTGGCCACCCTGTATGGTCAATACTTACTAAGAATCTTTTGATTCGTGTTTGGGGGATTTTTACCCATTCTGCCTTGCAAATGGCTTCTAGTTCTGTGAGATTCTTGGGCTGTCGTGCATGCACTGCTCTTTTGAGGTCTATCCACAGATTTTCGATGATGTTTAGTTTGAGGTCCATGCCAATACCTTCAGCTTGTCCCTCTTGGGGTAGTCCATTGTGTATGATTTTGAGGTGTATTTAGGATCATTATCCTGTTGTAGAAACCATCCTGTTTCACCTTCAGCTTTTTTACAGACCGTTTGATGTTGCTTCCATAATGTGCTGGTATTTAATTGAATCCATTCAATGTTCCCCATGCCATTGGCTGCAACACGAGCAAAAAGCATGATCAATCCACCTCCATGCTTAACTGTTGGAGAGGTGTTCTTTTCATGAAATTCTGTGCCCTTTTTTCTCCAAACATACCTTTGCTTATTGTGGGCAAATAGTTCTCACATAGTTCTCAATAGTTCAAACATCTGATGCAAAATTTTGTGATGAGGACAGAGGAAAGGTTTTCTTCTGACGCTTTTATCCAACGCGACTTACAAATGAGAGCACACTCACACACCAATGGTAGCAGAGCTGCCATGCAAGGTGCTAGCTTGCACTCGGGGGCAACTTAGGGTTCAGTGTCTTGCCCAAGGACACTTCGGCATGGGATCACCCGGGCCGGGATTCGAACCACCAACCCCATGATTAGTGGATTAGTGGACAACCCGCTCTACCGACTGAGCCACAGCCGCCCATATAATTAGTTTATATCACGTATAATGAAGTTTTGTGATAGGCTGCAGTGGTCTGAATGGAGATGCAATAACCATTCACTTTTTTATTACAGGTGTCATTTTATAATCACATGAAGCGTGAAATGCCACATCACCTGACCATGGCAGGCCTATAAATAAGTGTGACTTCAGTTACCAGTCGTGTGAGGGCACTTCCCACAGCGCGAAGCTCACGCAACATTGAGTTCCATTTGAAAGGGAAGAGCAGCACTGAAATATACAGCCTACTCTGAATTAATTTGAGCATTATTTAGATTTATCCTGGTGGATCATGACACAATCTGCCTTCTTAGAACTTTCTGTTCATTATGATGGTGCTTATATAGGTCATATGTTAATCTTATCTTGATTAGAAACATTGTTGGACGATAAACAACAATTTCTTGTTTTACTGCAGTCTACTAATTCACAAATTTTAATATGCTATAATTTTGTGTTTTGCTATAATACAGCAAAATGCTGTAATTACCAGATATACATTTTATTAAAATAATATCCTCTTTTTAAACAGTATTTTTTTTATGTTGAATTCTGTGTAGCCTCAGAATTTAAACTGAACATAAAAGACATATGATTTCATTTTCCATAGTTATGACTTTAAGTTCAAAACTTTCTGATAATTGATTCATTCCCATGTTAATACAATGTAATGTTTAATTAATTGAACGCTAACAATTGTAATAGATTGCTGCATAAACGGTTAGTCAACTTTTCAAACTGTTCCACACACATATTCTGAAATGCAGAGATCATTTGAAACCATTCACTTTTGAACCTCATTCACTTCTGCATCAAAAAGTTCCTACTGTAGCGTTGTGTTTATAATATACTCATTAAACAAACTTTATTAATTCAATCCATGTCACTGTGTCTTTTAATTCAGGTCAAATCTTGCATCAACGTGCTTCAGAGTTAGAGGCCATGCCAGGCCTCATTCGTCTATTCTCAAATGTCAAAGCTTTAAAAGTAAAGTACTGGAAGTTTGCTTTATTCTGGGCTATTACCTACTTGTCATTCAAAGGTCTGCACATATGGCCACGATTTCTCTTAATATTTCATCAACTTTTAATGAAACATTCCCTCAGGGTAGACCTGGTAGAAACAGTTTAACAGTACAGAGTCGCTTCTTACAGCTGCGAATTAGATTTGACTTCAGTATGGCTCCCATAGGATACAACTGTCAACATTATCATTCAGAGGGGAGAAAGGCAATGTGCCTCTCTCTGCTTATACCAGCCACTTTTGCCTCTGCATAATTGCATTGCACAGCAGAGCACTCAGGATTCTCCTTTGAGTGTGTTAAGTTTGGCGATGCTGTTTAGCTGGTGGTTTAAAATATGAAGTGGCATACTTTGCACACATCCTCTGATGTGTGTGTGTTGGTTTTCTGTGTTCCAGACTGAGGGGAAATGACTAAGACTAATTTGGGAATCCATACATGGGGAATAGTACAGTGTATAGGCTGTCCAGTGAAAACATGTTATGTTATGACATGTCAGCATCAGCATGTTTTTTGATTAGGGCAGGATTATATGCTTGCTATTCTACAATGATTTCATGTGAATGTTGATTAATCAAAATAAACTTGTACATTCTTAGAATAGATGTAAAGGTGAGTTGTCATCTTAAATTAGTGCAATACCAGCCAACATCAATAATAGATTTGGGTTAGAGACATTGGATTTCCCCAAGCATAAACAAATCTAGATGAAATGACTAATTGAAATACACAGTCAAAAGCTTTGAACACCCTTTATTTTAGCATTGTTAGTTACATATTTTAAATACTCTAAAACAAGAAAATATAAGTAAGTAGTAAGTAGTAAGTGGATTGAGAAATATTTGTGACACAGCTCTGCCACAGATTCCAGTTTTGTGTTACAAACTTTTCCAGACTTGGTCACAGGTGTTTAACTGCAATTTCATGTGTCTTGTAAAAGCTATATATATATATATATATATATATATATATATATATATATATATATATATATATATATATATGATTCTGCTTATACTGTGATGGATTGCTGTCCCATCCAATGTGTGACTCATACCCAAAATTCCTGGGAAAAGCTCCAGATCCCACCACAACCCTGACCATGTTACAGTCAAACAGTGTACAGAAAATAATTTCTGAAGATGAATTAATTAATTAATTAATGTTCCTAAAACATAATGATAATACATACAAAACATACAATGAGACATGTCACATGTCTCTTACTCCCAGACCATCACTACTATTCCTCTACACCAACAGCTGCACTTCCAGTCACTAGTCAATCAAACTATTGAACTACAGAAGATGTATGACACAACCCTCATTGGGCTCATCTCTGAGGGGGATGAGTCTCCCTACAGGTGGGAGATTGAAAATTTGGTGACCTGGTGCAGTCAGAACAAACTGGAGCTCAATGCTGTGAAAACAGTGGAGATGGTTGTAGACTTCAGGAATAACCCAGCCCCACCTGCCCCATCATCTTGTGTGACTCCCCAGTCGATACTGTGGACTCATCTGCTTCCTGGGAACCATCATCACCCAGGAGCTCAAGTGGGAGATGAACATTAGCTCTCTGATTAAAAAACACAACAGAGGATGTACTTTCTGCAGCAGATGAAGAAGTTCAACCTACCAAAGACAATGATGGTGCACTTCTAGACCTCCATCATTGAGTCCATACTAACCTCCTCCATCACCATCTGGTATGCTGTTGCCACTGCCAAGGACAAGGACAGACTGCATGTCATTCATTCTGCCGGGAAGGTGATTGGCTGCAATCTTCCACCTCTTCATGACCTGTACACTTCCAGGACCCTGAAGCAGGCAGATAATATTGTGGCTATCCTTTCTCGCCCTGTATACAAACTTTTTGAAGCACTCCCTCCGGCAGTAGGCTGTGGTCCATCAAGGCCAAAACCTCACCCCACAAAAACAGTTTCTTTCTATGTGCAACTAGTCCCATTAACAATACTCAGGACCCACCATGGTCTCTTATCCGCCTCCATGGACATTATACATTACTTTAATGAACAACCCCACACTGCTCAGACTGCTGTACTGTACCTCCTGACTCAAACAGTGAGCATTTGCACTAGCCCAATTATGCACATCATGCACTAATGTACATTTAATGTCTTTATTTTTATTTTCCTGAATCTTTATATTTTTATACTTAAGCTAATAGTTTTCATAGCTTTATCATTTTTTATGCTTCTCATTTTCATAACTTTCTCTCTTGTTTATCTTATTAATATTATTTTATTTCTTGCATTCTTATTTTATTTCTTGTATTCTTGTATTTTACTGTTATTGTTAAGCACCAGTACACCAAGACAGATTCCTTGTACATGTAAACCCACAGTACTTGGCAATAAAGATGATAGGATGATATACAAATTTATGGATGTATCTTTGTATTTAGGTTTCAGATTTTAGACAGCATATTGCAATAAATCAGCTAGTGGTAGGCTACATGTTGTGGGATTTTGTGCACACACCAGAGACCAATGAGTCATTTCTCTTCACTACTTTATGTGCTCACTTTGCTCTGTGTGTATTGAAGCCTCATTTTCCTTCCTATGCCTCCATTGAATTTGTATTTTCTCACTCTGTTTTTCCATCCCATCACAATTAATTCTCTTGAGATGTTTTTCTTTAGGGTGGAACAGTGGTGCAGTGGGTAGTGTTGCCTCCTCACAGCTCCTGGCTTGCTGTATGGGTGGAGTTTTGCATGTTTGCCCTGTGTTTGTGTTTCTTCTGGATTCTTCCCCATCTAAAATATTCTGGTAGGTGGTTTGGTGACTGTAAATTGCATCTTAGTGTGAATGAGTGCAGTGTGGATCCAGGCTGTCTTCTGCTCAGCATTCTTGGGATAGGCTCTGGATACACTGCTATCCTAACAAGGCTAAAGCTGTTATTGGAGCTGAATGAAGGAAAGCTTTCCTTACACAAACAAGCACCTTGATATTTACAATTTATTGAAAGAAAATGCTATTATTTTAAAGTATGGAAGTTTTTTTATTATTATTAGACCCAAGATAAATAGTTTTCTTATTTTCGTGGAAATTTTTAATTATTGGAATGCGGTGTGTACTGTTTATTTTATAATAATTTTTGCTCATTTAAATGCGTTTCACAGGATTTGTGATGGAATTTTTTATTAATATGTTTTTATACTATAGGATGTATTTAAATTAATTATAATCCCCCACTGACCATTGATGTATCTAAAATATACATAAAATAAACACAAGGGTCACAGACAGACTGACCAAGCATGAACATCATATGAGGTTCAGAGCCCAAAGAAGAGAAAGTGACATCATCCATCTTTGTAAATTCGTCAACACACTCACACTACAGTCAAGGACAAATGTGCATAAACATGGAACACACACATACAGAAGGAAAACTGAACATTAAGAATAGTAATAAGAATATTAAAATATTATAAGG
>JAFFST010051030.1:0-10872 GCA_022414735.1 Noturus placidus | reverse complement strand
AAGTTTCTGACGTACTCCCTTCCTGTCGCGCACATACACACACACACACACACACACACACACGAACGATGGCATTAAGAGACAGCCTCACCCAAAATTAGTGTAATAAAGGGTTATTTGACTCCAACAGAGCTCTGTGTGTGTGTGCGTGCGTGCACAGTGTGTTATCTTCTCCTCTGGTTATATCTCACTCGGTCATTCTGTACATTAGCATTCCTTTTCTCTTCAGCCGTACATGGTATCGGGGCGGCGCAGACATCTCATGTGTCTCTCGCACGTCTCCCGTGTCGCACACAAATACATGAAGGTCCCTAACGTACCGCTGTCATGGAGTCGGAGGCACACTGTATGGAGAAAATTCCCATCCACATAACGTCGTCTGTGGAAATCATCCTGCGTTAATCATCAGTGTTAATTGGCAGCGTTAATCGTTGCATTAAGCATTGCGTTGTGTCTGCAGTGTTAATCGCCCGTGTTAATAGAGGCGTTAGGTGTCTGTGGTAATCGCCCGTGTTAATCGAGGCGTTACGTGTCTGTGGTAATCGCCCGTGTCAATCGTGGGGTTAAGTGTCTGTGGTAATCGCCCGTGTTAATCGAGGCGGTACGTGTCTGTGGTAAACGCACGTGTTAATCGTGGGGTTGGGTGTCTGCGGAAATCGCCCGTGTTAATCGAGGCGTTAAGTGTCTGTGGTAATCGCCCGTGTTAATCGAGGCGTCAAGTGTCTGTGGTAATCGTCTGTGTTAATCGTGGGGTTAAGTGTCTGTGGAAATCGCCCGTGTTAATCGAGGCGTTACGTGTCTGTGGTAATCGCCCGTGTCAATCGTGGGGTTAAGTGTCTGTGGTAATCGCCCGTGTCAATCGCCCGTGTCAATCGAGGCGTTGGGTGTCTGTGGTAATCGTCCGTGTTAATCGTGGGGGTAAGTGTCTGTGGTAATCGTCCGTGTTAATCGTGGGGGTAAGTGTCTGTGGTAATCGCCCGTGTTAATCGAGGCGTTACGTGTCTGTGGTAATCGCCCGTGTTAATCGAGGCGTTAAGTGTCTGTGGTAATCGCACGTGTTAATTGTGGGGTTAAGTGTCTGTGGAAATTGCCCGTGTTAATCGAAGCCTTAAGTGTCTGTGGTAATCGTCCGTGTTAATCGTGGGGTTAAGTGTCTGTGGTAATCGCCCGTGTTAATCGAGGCGTTACGTGTCTGTGGTAGTCGCACGTGTTAATCGTGGGGTTAGGTGTCTGTGGTAATCGCCCGTGTCAATCGAGGCGTTGGGTGTCTGTGGTAATCGCCCGTGTCAATCGTGGGGTTGGGTGTCTGTGGTAATCGCCCGTGTCAATCGTGGGGTTGGGTGTCTGTGGTAATCGCCCGTGTCAATCGTGGGGTTGGGTGTCTGTGGTAATCGCCCGTGTCAATCGTGGGGTTAAGTGTCTGTGGTAATCGCCCATGTTCTGCATGTTAACAGAACAGAATTTGTAGCTACACGATTGAAGATCTTTAAAAGTTTTTCCCATTTGATGTTTTGAATCTTGATAAACGTGTTCAGTATGGCCGCTGTGTTCCTGTCCGCTTTCTACTGATGTTGAGCGTGCGAGTTTTCTGCCATCGCCCGGAGAATATGAGGAGTGGGTCTGATCCTGGATCAGTGCTGAGATGTTCTGATGAATGTGAGGAGGATGCTGTGGTGAAAGAGGAGTGGAAGAGGAAGTAGAATGGTTGGAGTGAATAGGTGGTGAGAGAAAAAGGAGGGAAAGATAAAAAGCGGATTTTCCCAGCCTGAAAGCTTTTATCACGTTCCTCGAGGGAGTTATCGGATTTGCTCCGCACTTCTGAGAGAGAGAGAGGGGAGGAGGAGGAACAGATGAAGAACGAACACCTCTCTTTTATCAGACAGGTCCAGACACACATGTTCTAGTTCCTCCCAAAGAAAAGAGTGGTATTGATGTGTGTTGTACTGGTTCTTCATTTGCTGGAACTGATTTAAGAACATTTTCACACGAGCAGTGTTTAGTACGATGCGGATCCGGCGAGACGAGGATGCGGATCCAGCGGGACGAGGATGCGGATCCGGCGGGACATGAACAGGTGGGACGAGGATGCGGATCCGGCGGGACATGAACAGGTGGGACGGGGATGCGGATCCGGCCAGACGAGGATACGGATCCGGCCAGACGAGGATACGGATCTGGTGAGACATGAACAGGCCAGACGAGGATACGGATCCGGCCAGACGAGGATACGGATCCGGCCAGACGAGGATACGGATCCGGTGAGACATGAACAGGTGAGACGAGGATCCGGCGGGACGCGGATGCGGCGGGACGCGGATGCGGCGGGACGCGGATGCGGCGGGACGAGGATGCGGATCCGGCCGGACGAGGATGCGGATCTGGCCAGACGAGAACAGGTGAGATGAGGATGTGGATCCGGCCGGACGAGGATGCGGATCCGGCCAGACGAGGATGCGGATCCGGCCAGACGTGAACAGGTGAGACGAGGATGTGGATCCGGCGGGACGAGGATGCGGATCCGGCCAGACGAGGATGCGGATCCGGCCAGACGAGGATGCGGATCCGGCGAGATGTGAACAGGTGAGACGAGGATACGGATACGGCCAGACGAGGATACGGATACGGCCAGACGAGGATACGGATCCGGCCAGACGAGGATGCGGATCTGGTGAGACATGAACAGGTGAGACGAGGATGCGGATCCGGCCAGACGTGAACAGGTGAGACGAGAATGCGGATCCGGCCAGACGAGGATGCGGATCCGGCGAGATGTGAACAGGTGAGACAAGGATATGGATCCGGTGAGACGAGGATATGGATCCGGCCAGACGAGGATATAGATCTGGTGAGACGTGATCATGTGAGACGAGGATACGGATCATGCGAGACGAGGATACGGATCAGGCGAGACGAGGATACGGATCTGGTGAGACATGAACAGGTGAGACGAGGATACGGATCCGGTGAGACGAGGATACGGATCCGGTGAGACGTGGATACGGATCCGGTGAGACGAGGATACGGATCCGGTGAGACGTGGATACGGATCCGGTGAGGCGAGGATATGGTTCAGCAGTGAGTGTGTATACGTCTGTCCTTGCTGTGTGTATCCTGGAGAAATCAGCAGATTGGAGCTGTGTATCGAGTTCTGTACTGTAATTCTCACTCAGTAGAGGTGCACGAGCTGGGGATTGCCCTGTGTGTGTGTGCGCGCGTGTGTGTTCAATCTGACGATGTACAAACACTCGCAGGTGTCGCTGCAGATGTTCCTATAGTAACGTTGTCTTGACACGTTTGTATAAACTCCTGCGCTGACCTTTACAAATGAGCCGTTACTATAGAAACGATAACGTTTACGTTCGTATAACCCAACACCTTCTGACCAATCAGAGTCCAGCAGCACCGTGGTGTTTAGATGATGAACACGAACGTAGAGACTCGCTGTGTGACAGTCATGTCATCGTCTAACACGGACAACCATCTGCTGCACTGCTAAAACTGGACACACACACACACACACACACAGCAACATGCATATACAGACATGATAAATATGTTGTGTAAAAATACACACCCACGCACAAGATGTGATGCACACCCATGTGTGTGGACACTCCTTCTATGGTGGTCTTATATAATTGTTTTTGTAATTAGTGTGTGTGAGAGAGAGAGAGAGAGAGAGAGAGAGAGGAATGAGAATCAGTTCAGCTGTTACTCAGGTCATGTGGTGTGTGTGTGTGGGGGGGGTGTGGACAGGAATAGCAGCTTGGGGTTAAGGCAAATTTCCATCACCCACCCTGGTGTCACTCCCTCAGTCCATCCACCCCTCTCTCTCCCTCTATTTTTTTTTGTTTCTCTCTATCTCTCTTTCCCTCTTCTGTCCGACTCTCTAGGGTCTACCAAACCAACAAACCCAAAAATAATGTATTAACGCTCTCTCTGTCTCTCTCTCTGTCTGTCTGTCTCTCTCTGTCTCTCTCTGTCTGTCTGTCTCTCTCTCTGTCTTTCTCTGTCTCTCTCTGTCTTTCTCTCTCTCTGTCTCTGTCTGTCTCTCTGTCTCTGTCTGTGTCTCTCTCTCTGTCTGTCTGTCTCTCTCTCTGTCTCTGTCTGTCTCTCTCTCGCTGTCTCGCGCTCTCTCTGTCTGTCTGTCTGTCTGTCTCGCTCTCTCTGTCTGTCTGTCTCTCTCTGTCTGTCTGTCTCTGTCTCTCTCTGTCTCTGTCTGTCTGTCTCTCTCTCTCTCGCTGTCTCGTACTCTCTCTCTGTCTGTCTGTCTGTCTGTCTCTCTCTCTCTCTCTCTCCCTCTTTCTCATTGCTATCCTTTCATTCTTTCTCAGATGCCCGTGACATAAATGCCAGTCTGACTGTTTCTCTTGTTCTGTTTTTCATGATTATATTAAGACATGTTCATTTAACTATCTGTGTGTGTGTGAGAGGTGTGTGTTTCGTGGTTTCGCAGTGATGTAGTTTATGAACAAAAAATAAACAAATATAACCAAAAAAGACAACACAAATGGTCAAGCACGCTCACGATGCGTTCGTTTTTGGCCACACCCACAAAACTCTGAGCTTTGGAGCTCCTCCTGTGTGTGACTCGCTCTAAACCTTCCAATAGTGCAGCTCTACCTTCGCGGCGCGTCGACTACGGTATAACCGTTCCGGCTTTTACAGGGTGCCATTACTTTTGTGCCATTTGAGTAGGCTTTTCTTGGGTGTTTTTAAATGAGATGAGATGAAATGATGGAACGTTTTTTTCTTCAATGGTAGCGCAGTGTCCGATGTCCTCCGACACTGTGTGTGTGTGTGTGTGTGTGTGTGTGTGTGTGTGTGTGTGATTGATGTATCATCTTGACAGGAAGTGTGAGTGGGCGGTCTGCTTGTCAGTGAGATTAAATCCCTCCGTGTCTCTCGGCAGACTTCACCGTGTGGGTGACAACGTGGCGGAACGTGAGAACGTCGTCTTGGTCTGTAATTTGCAGACCTACCAACGTTCACGTGTTTTATCATCAGATTCCTCAAAAAAAAAAAAAACAAACACGACTCCATGATTGACAGTCGTGACTATCTTTTTGAACTCTCCAATATTCATCGATTCCCCCGGAAGCCCCGCCCCCTTCGCACATCTTGTATAAGTAGCGTTTCACCGGTATTGTGCCGTGTGGACGATGCTGCGTCCTCTCTTTCTATCATATTGGACTTGGCTAACGAGTGTATAGCCATCTTCAGTGAACTACATTTATAATGCAGTGTGCTTGAATTCTCGAATCCGATTGGTCAGAATGCGTGTGTTATTTTTGTATAATTCAGCTCTCTGCTGACTGTGTTTAGTGCTGCGTGTTCGTTTCACATCAGCTTGTGGTGATATTCTCTCTTTACGTGTGTGTGTGTGTGTGTGTGTGTGCTGTTTTTCAGAGCTCATACTGGCCCCTTTGCACTAGTTAGAACTCCAGCCACTAAAGAGGTAAGAAATACACACACATCCTGTGTATGTGTCTAGGTTACCAAAGTGTGTGTGTGTGTGTGTGTGTTCAGTTTGCTTTATGTCAGCTGTGCTCGTTCACACAGGAATTATGAGAAGCTGGAATGGGGCCGTGTGTGTGTGTGTGTGTGTGCGTGCGGGGTAAATATTGTTTCCAGGCCATTTTATTTCCACTGGAGTGAGCCGCCCACCTGTAAAACTTTAGCACAGCTCTTTACACTTAAAGTGGGCGTGAAATCTGCATAAGCATTTCAGACTCTACCGGTCTTTTGATGCTATGGACAGAGGCCACGCCTCCTTTCTCTTTTACTGTGACTGACTGCTACAGAGGCCACGCCTCCTTTCTCTTTTACTCTGACTGACTGCTAGAGGCCACGCCTCCTTTCTCTTTTACTCTGACTGACTGCTACAGAGGCCACGCCTCCTTTCTCTTTTACTCTGACTGACTGCTACAGAGGCCACGCCTCCTTTCTCTTTTACTCTGACTGCTACAGAGGCCACGCCTCCTTTCTCTTTTACTCTGACTGCTAGAGGCCACGCCTCCTTTCTCTTTTACTCTGACTGACTGCTACAGAGGCCACGCCTCCTTTCTCTTTTACTGGGACTGACTGCTACAGGCCACGCCTCCTTTCTCTTTTACTGGGACTGACTGCTAGAGGCCACGCCTCCTTTCTCTTTTACTCTGACTGACTGCTACAGAGGCCACGCCTCCTTTCTCTTTTACTCTGACTGACTGGTACAGAGGCCATGCCTCCTTCCTTCACAGGGACTGACGCACAGAGAACTAGCCGCTGTGTATGTTCTTGCTCCGCATTGAGTTAGCATGTCGGTGCGATGTTTACTCCGCTGTGCTTATAAGTTAACGTTCCTGCTCGGGACTGAACTAGCAGTGACCGCTGGGCCAGGGCCGTTAGCATGTCATGGCTAATCGGTGGTAACTGGTAGGGAATAGAACACAGTTCTTGGTTGCTGTGGCAACCAGAAGTCCACTGGAATGTTTTCAGTGTGGCGTTGGCTCATATAACTGTGTGTGTGTGTGTGTGTGTGTGTGTGTGTGCAGATTACATTTCCCTGATATTCTTTTTTTTCACTCACGGCCATGTGATGGTCACTCGGTAAGGAACTGACTCCTGAATGAGGAAAACGATCGACCACAGTGTGACGTGATGAAGCCGAGACGCCGTCACCGCATCCTTCGTTATTTTCCTGTAACGGCACGCCCTGAAGTGTTTTATTCCTCTTACACCACAGCAACGCGCTCGCACGGCGAGTGCAACAGTTTAAGTTAAACGCTAAATAACCGAGGAGGTGATTGCATCACTAATTGAATAAACGAGTGACAGGAAGCCTATAATAGACGATAAGTGAAGTTGACTGATGAAGGTGTGTGTGCGCGCACACTTCACAATGCTGTTGCGAGCTCATGTGTGCTTCTTTGTCTCTGGGGATTATAAGTAAGGCTCTTGGGAAACTCTTAAATCCCCTCAGGAATGTGAGTGTGTGTGTGTGTGTGTGTGAGAGTGTGTGTGGGGGGGTAAAGATTTATCAGAGTAGTTTTTGAAGGCACAGAGAAGCGGGACTGTGCGCTCGTGTAAGCGTGAGATAAAGGCTCAGTGTGTCGTGCTCCAACACGAAACCAGTTCCTTTACACTCCCGTTAATGATTAATGCCAGAGATACAGATCTACACACACACACCACAGTGTTTTTTTCCTCTCACCCCACAGCAGTTGACGGTTTTTTTTTTAACATAAAAAATGATTAACGGCGTATTAGCGATGTGTGATTTATAAGTTGGGTAAGTTTCCTTACGTCGTCGCTGCGAGTGAACCAGGGACTCTGACGGTGTTTATTAAAAAATAAACAGTAACTTGATTGATGTCTTACATTTAAATGACGCTCTTCTTTGTTTCTCTCTCTCAGGATGATTGAAGACGGAGGGAGGAGAGGAGGGACGATGGCAGACAGGAAGCAGATCTTCACCGAGATGAGTGAGTGCTGGGTTTTCCGCCTCGTCCCGGATCTCTCCGGAATTCCCTAGAGTTTTTTGGAGTTGCGCGAAAAAAGCTCCGTAATCTTCTAAATCAGTAAACCGCTTCGCTTTAGTTCTTCCGTCACGGTGCTGTAACGATCCCAGCGGAACCGAGAGCTTGTGTAAGAGCGGTTCGAACGGAATCGCTCGACTATAAACAGGGTGACACGGGTAACCGTGTCGCCCTCTAGTGGACTCTTGGAGCGTGATCTAATCTCCGGCCCGACCGCTCCGGAGGCAGCGGTGCATGCTGGGTATCGCAGTAATTCCATGTCTCCATGTGGTTGTTTTCAGAAGCGCAGAATTTCGACTTGATCCGGCTCTCTACGTATCGCACAGCCTGCAAACTCCGCTTCGTCCAGAAGACGTGCAACCGTGAGTACGACGACGAAACGCCACGCCGGTGTGGGGGAAATGTTCACGTTTGTATTCCTTTATTAGGTCACATCGGATCTATGACACTTCTTATCGTATACTGTAGTAGTAAAATGATCAACAGAGAGACGTTTTATTGCACTAAACCGGCAACACTTTAAGCTCCGCCCACCTGACTCAACCATGCCATGTCGTACGTCCCTGAAAAGCTTGTTTCCACTTTTCAGTTTAAAACCTTTTTATGTTCAGAGCCAGGACGTTTCGGTTGCTTGAAATGTCCTCAGATTTCTTCAGTCCTGTCAATCATTAGAAGGATATTCGAGAGGAGGTTGACTTATTATGTCAATTTCTTCAAATTTATATCTTCAAGTGATATTCGATCCACAAAATATCCGGGAATGTCTGTAGAACGTGATTAAAAATGACGGTATATTGAGATGAGAACCCGTTTGGACGTCGTTTCTTTCCATCAGCCGTTTTATAGACGCTCTATAGGTTGCTGTAGGTCCTGGGGGCGGAGCTTGAGAAAGGGACTAACTTTTTACCTTGGTGCACGTTTTTAAGTCTTTTATTGTGAGAGATCTCGAATGTTTCAGTGCACCTGGTGGACGTGTGGAACATGATCGAGGCGTTTCGGGACAACGGCCTGAACACGCTGGAGCACAGCACCGAGCTGAGCGTGTCCCGGCTGGAGACCATCGTCTCGTCCATCTACTACCAGCTCAACAAGCGTCTGCCCACAACCTACCAGATCAACGTCCAGCAGAGCATCAGCCTGCTGCTCAACTTCCTGCTGGCCGCACACGACAGGTGTGTTAGCTTGCGTCGCTTTTCACTAATCGAGTCCGTAAGACCGCCCACGTCCACCGTGTCCGCTGTTCTAGGTTACTAATAACCGGTCCATACAGGATTTCACTTTGTCGTTGTTTTAGTCTTTATTTTTATGATCGTTGCGGCCAAAACACTTTCGCGCTCTTTCACAGTGATGTTTGTCGAGGCTTCTTAGCTTGCCCATGCTCGACGCACACGCATCGAAGAGCGCTTTGTCTG
Organism: Noturus placidus; assembly: GCA_022414735.1. Lineage (NCBI taxonomy): Eukaryota > Metazoa > Chordata > Actinopteri > Siluriformes > Ictaluridae > Noturus > Noturus placidus. The sequence goes on along the minus strand of JAFFST010051030.1, from coordinate 1,940 downwards.
AATGCGGCGCGGTAGTATTTATAAAATCGCGAGCGCCTACAAGTACTGCGGCGTTTGCTTGGTATTGCGTTCATTTCTGCGATCGCAAAATACTGGAGGGGTTGTGAAGGGTACCACGCTGACAGAAGACTTTGCTTTTAAATGGAAACTTTACTCGCACACACTCGCACAGAATTACAAATCGAAACGGCGGTCCCAGGACTGCAACATGTCCTGGTTAACTTTTTATACTGGTATTGTGTGTGTGTGTGTGTGTGTTGCAGCGAGGGCCAGGGGAGCGTGACTGTGTTTTCCATCAAGGTCGTGCTGGCTATACTGTGTGGAGGGAAGATCGTGGATAAACTCCGCTGTGAGTATTTCTTTCCCCTCAGTCACAACAGAACGTGTATGAAGCAGCGTCGCCCCCTAGTGCACACTACCCACAATTACATCCTTTAAAATGTATTGTATCTTCCAGCTGTGGGGAAGGTCATCCAATGAAATGGCTGTAAAAAGGGACACTGCCTTTTTTCACTGTCGTCTTTACATGGAGGTGTGTGTGTGTGTGTGTGTGTGTGTGTTAGATATTTTCTCTCAGATCTCCGACTCTAACGGAGCGATGGCTCTCTCGAAGTTCGACCTTTTACTGATTGAGGTGCTGAAGCTGCCGTCCGCCGTGTTCGAGGGTCCGTCTTTCGGCTACACGCAACACCTCGCCCGCTCTTGCTTCCAACAACAGGTTCCAACAACACACACACACATGTGGAAGGATATGATGGTGTACATGTTACTGGGCACCATAAGGGATAAAATGTGTGTGTGTGTGTGTGTGTGTGTGTGTTTAACAGAAGAAGGTGATGTTGAACACGTTTCTGGACACGATGATGGCTGATCCTCCTCCTCAGTGTCTCGTCTGGTTTCCCCTCATGCATCGCCTCGCTAACGTGGAGAATGGTATCTCTCTCTCTCTTACACACACACGCACACACACTCACTCACACACGGACAGACCGACATTGCTTTAACTTTTACAAATGAATTATGTTTGCTGTGTACCGCAGTCCAGCTATCACACTCACACTCTCTCTGTCTCTCACACACACTTCCTCTCTCTCTCTCTCTCTCACACACACTTCCTCTCTCTCTCTCTCTCACACACACTTCCTCCTCACACACACTTCGTCTCTCACACACACTTCCTCTCTCTCTCTCACACACACTTCCTCTCTCTCTCTCTCTCACACACTTCCCCTCTCTCTCTCTCACACACACACTTCCCCTCTCTCTCTCTCACACACACACTTCCTCTCTCTCTCTCTCTCTCTCACACACACTTCCTCTCTCTCTCTCTCTCTCTCTCTCTCTCTCTCTCTCTCTCTCACACACACCCTGTCTCTCTCTCTGTCTGTCTCTGTCTCTCTCTGTCTCTCTCTGTCTCTCTCTGTCTCTGTCTCTCTCTGTCTCTCTCTGTCTCTGTCTCTCTCTCTCTCTCTCTCACACACACTTCCTCTCTCACACACACTTCCTCTCTCTCTCTCTCTCACACACTCTTTCTCTCTCTCTCTCTCTCTCACACACACTTCCTCTCTCACACACACTTCGTCTCTCACACACACTTCCTCTCTCTCTCTCTCACACACACTTCCTCTCTCTCTCTCTCACACACCCTTCCTCTCTCTCTCTCTCTCTCACACACACTTCCTCTCTCTCTCTCTCTCTCACACACACTTCCTCTCTCTCTCTCTCACACACACTTCCTCTCTCTCTCTCTCACACACACTTCCTCTCTCTCTCTCACACACACTTCCTCTCTCTCTCTCTCACACACACTTCCTCTCTCACACACACTTCGTCTCTCTCTCTCTCTCACACACACTCCCTCTCTCTCTCTCTCTCTCTCACACCCACACTCTCCCTCTCTCACACACACACACTCTCTCTCTCTATCTCTATCTCACACT
>JAFFST010051029.1:212045-222165 GCA_022414735.1 Noturus placidus | reverse complement strand
ATGCAAATACATTGATGACGTAATCACGTCCATGAACCCCCCCCCCCGTCGTCATCAGACGTCATCGTACCCTTCATCCCCCCTAACCCCCTCCTTGATGACGTAATATATGGACGACCCCATTGATTCTCTTTCATCACAAAATGTTCAATTGTGTACACCCAGTGTTGTTAGAGTTGCGTTAATGTGTTTATTCACTGTACTACTGTAAGTTATTTGACACACTGCTTTTTATTTTGTTGTGAAATTCATCTAAAAACAGCAGCCCATATTCATCCGTCAATAAACTGGTATTGTCACCACAATAAAGGTATTGTTACCACAAGGGGGCACCAGAATACAACAAACTCCATATTGTGCGCTTTAGTCTGGCAATACGAAATAGCATGGTGTGTTCGTAGAAAATGGTAGTACTGGAATTTAAGAAGATCTCACACTTGCAAATGTATAGCAATTCACACGATTTAATCATGGAAAGATGGTTAAGGTTAGAGGAGACATCAAGGCTTGTGTTTTGTCTAACAATTTAATTTATGTAAAATGGAAATACATTTTCATACAAAAGGTACTAAACTGTACCTATACTTGTCACTGGGTGGTGCCTTCAAATTTAATCTCCCTGCTGAAAAATCCAGCTTGCTCTGACCACAGGCTGAGCTGGTCATGCTGGTAGATTTTACCATCTGGTAAATTATTTTCCAGCCTCCGTATTACTTGAATAAAATTATTAATAAATGTTTAAGAATTCCTAATTGACTTACCGTTTTGTTATTTTCTTAATAGTCACTGGTTTTCAATGTAGCATTTGGGAGTGGTTTTCAGTGCCAGCAGTAGAAAGATGATTTACCAGTTCGCCATGTGTTTTGGTACATGGTAGCTGGTCAAACAAGCTAGATTTTTTCCATCATAGTGATCTTTTATCATGTAGTGTCGCTATAAAGCTTTATTTTTAAAGCTCATTAGATGTACAGTCATTATTGGCCAATTATGTACTTTAAATCATCTTTGAAGGCAGCATACACAATTTTCAGCTAGGATACAAACTAAAAGTTATAAATATACAATGTACCAATGAGGGTACATGAAACAGTTCAGTACCTTTTTTTTTTAAATAGAACTACATCCATTGTGCTAATTCAAATTTCTATGAATGTCAGTTTGGTAAAAACTGTGATTTTTTTTTTTTTTTTCGGTGAGAAATCCTGACCCTTTGAAATTTGCTTATGAGTCTGGAAACTGAAAAGCAACCAGATGTTGATGTATGATGAGCAAAGCTCCACAGACATAGTCACTGATGCTGATAATAAAACTGATGGGGGAGATGTATTTAAATAAGCATGTAAATATTAAACATTGTAATGCTGTGCACTCTGAGAATGAAAGAATAAATTTAGAACTCTAAAGACATCTGTCTGGTACAAAGAAAAGATACTAAACTGTAATATGGATTGTTGCTGGAAAAAGATAAGACTGTATTAATCCAAGGGAAAACGTTTTAGAGTGGCATACAAATACTATCAAATGTGAAAAATGAATAAATATATAAATAATTCAATAACATTTACATATGTGCTTATTGACAGTAATAAATGAGTAACTAGTGAAAACAGTGATGGTGCAACTATGATAATGTATATGAATAATGTTATTAAAAACTTTTGCAAAGTATTAAAAAAATCAGAAAAGTTCAGATTAAGGATGTAGATTAGTCTGAATATTAATGTCAGGAGAATCAACTAATGATGGTGTTGTGTAGTCTGATGCAGGGAGAAAGCATCTGGAAAGAATAGTTACTCATGATGGTTGAGAGACTGTCCAGTACTCTCCCCTTCAGCACATTCTCCATCACCAGTGTCCAGTCTGAGCCTTAACTTAACCAGCTCTCTTAAGTTTATTATGTCTGATGGCACTCTCACTCCTTTTAGTATGTATCTGGAATTGAATGTAATATATCTGTAAAACTGGAGGGCACAGTGGCTTAGTGGTAGGCATGAGTCCTCACACCTCCAGGTTTTGAATCCCGCCGGGTCTTTCCAACCCCTGGTTTCATCCAGGTACTCTGGTTTCTTTCCCCTGTCAAAATACATGTGTTGTAGGCTGATTGAGGTTTCTAGATTATCCTTAGAGTGTGAATGGGTGTGTGTGCAATTGTGCCATGTGATCGGTGGCCCCAGCATCATGCCCTGAGTTCCCTGGGATAAGCTCTAGGCTCCCCTGTGACCCTGTGTAGGATAAGCAATACAGAAAATTGATGGATGGATATCTTTAAAACTTATTTAGGGTACTGCAGATTTCTAACTATGTACATTAAGTGAGTATGTATATTACATTCACTGTACCACATTTACATTTATGGCATTTTGGCAGATGAGCTTATCTAGAGCAACTTACATTTATCTCATTTATATAACTGAGCATTTAAGGGTTAAAGGTTTTGCTCAAGGACCCAGCGGTGTCAGCCTTTTGATCAGTAGTTGGAAGGTCTTAACCATTGAGCTAACTCTGCCGCCATTTCATTTTTTTCCCTGAGTGAGAAACCCTACAACAGAACCTCTTTAGGAAACTCTTTTAAGAACCTATAACTATCGAAGGAGTCTACATAGAATCCTTAAGGCAGTGATTCTCAAAGTGGACCTTGAAACATAGCATTGGATCTTTGATCCCCCCCTCCCTTTGTTATAGGAAATCTACCATTATCAAAGTTATTATATTTATCATTTTTATTAGCCTATTTGGTTGCTCACCTGAATTTAATGGGATTAATCAGAACATCAATATTCCATAAACAAGGCCTAAAAGTAATGATTCGTATCTAAAGTGTTCTGTCGATGGAAAGTTCAGGAATGTAAAATTCAGTATGTGCCAATAAGTATTCAGAAAATTCTAGTGCATATATCCAGTTCAAATCTACACACATGATGAACTTTGACTTTGCACTTATAAATATGAGCCTGAGTAGGTGTTCATTAGCTAAACAAATATGCAGTGGAGGCAATAAGTATTGAACACATCAACATTTTTTTCAGTAAATATATTTCCAATGAGGCTATTCACATGAAATGTTCACCAGACATCAGTATTAACTCTGGAAATATAAAGAATTCACAACATTAAAGTCCTTAAATAAATTTGTGTAATAAAGTGGAATGACACAGGAAAAAAGTACTGAACATGCTAAGAAAATGCAGTTCTCCAAGGCCAGGTAAGGCAAGGAACCAGCTGAAATCTGTAAGTAATTATACCTCCTATCTGTACAAATTAATATCAACTGGGTTAGTAAATTGATGGTCTGTGAAAACTCTTTTTGTTACGCATTTCAAAACTTTTGAATCCTTCAGTAAACACCATTGTGGCCATTATCCACAGGAGCTCCTCGCAAGATTTCTGACCAGGGAGTCAGAAGAATAGTCAGAAGAGAAGCCCAAGTGACAAGGACCACTCTGAAAGAGCTCCAGAAACACTTGGAGGCAGCAGGTGCCATCGTCACAGAGAAAACAATAGGCAATGCACTCCACTGCTCATGCTCACCCTGCAGGACTCCATTACTAAAGAAAAGGCATGTCAAAGCTTGTTGAAAGTTTGCCACTGTACAATTCATTTGGACAAGCCTATGAAATACGGTGTAGTAGGCTGAATGTAGTCTGGTCAGACAAAAGCAAAATTGAACATTTTGGCTGTCAAACTACACACCATGTTTGGAGAAGAAATGGCACTGCACATCCCCTTTAAAACACTACACCAACAGTGAAGTTTGGAGGTGGAAGCATCACAGTGTGGGGTTTTTCATGGCATGTTACAGGCAGATATCATATAATTGAAGGAACAATGAATGGAGCCCTTTACCGGGAGATTCTTGAGAAGAATCTGCTGCCATCCACCAGGATGATGTGGGTGGACCTTCCAGCAGGACAATGATCCAAAGCATACAGCAAAGAAAACTCTCAATTGGTTTCAGAGAAAAAAAAATCAAGGTGTTAGAATGGCCCAGTCAATCATATGACTTGACTCCAATTGAACAAGATTTAAAGACAATATGTTTAGAAGAATGGGCCAAAATCACACCTGAATACTGCGGCCATTAATTTCGTCATACAGGACGCGTTATTTGTCATTACAAACAAAGGCTTCTCAACTAAGTATTAAATAAATTTAAGTTAGCGTGTTCAATACTTTTTTCCTGTGTCATTCCACTTACACAACTTTATTGATGGACTTTACTGTTGTGAATTCTTTATATTTCCAGATTTCTTGAGTTAATACTGATGACTGGTGAAAATTTCATGTGAATAGCCTCATTGGAAATATATTTACTGAACAAAGTTTTGATGCGTCCAATACTTATTTCCCTCACTGTAGCTCTTATAGATAATTGCCATAGAGCAGTGTGTCAACACTGGCCTACAGACCACACCGTCACAGAGTGTTAACCCCCTCATCATCTTTCACTGGAGTGAGAGAGCGAGGGCCATAAAGTGCACAGCGTAGCTGATGTAAAAGAGGAGAGCAGCAGGTGTGATGACTGGTGGGCAATGTGGCTCTAATGGGAACGCTGAGTTATGGCTTTATTGTAGTTGGTATCGTCACCACAGCCCACAGACCAGGCCACCTGCCTTATCACTATTCATAAAAGATGAGATATGGACCGTACAAGAACAAACTCAAGCAAATAGCCCTGAAATGTTAGATAGCTTTCATGAAAATACAATTGAGTCCAAGGGTGTCTCTGTATATGGCAGACAAATGTCAACATATCCCATTTTTTTGCATAAAATTGAAAGTTCTCTTCATATGGCATGTAATAGAGTGGCAGACTTGCATATCAGCTCTCCAAAAGCAATAATGTCCCTTCCATTATAAAAAATGCCAGGTATAATCATTTATCATTTGCTCTTTATTAAGATGCTTTTACATCATACTCCTGTCCTGTTTGTCCTGAATAACACTAGCGTCTGTATGCTTAACAACAACATTATTAGGAAAAGGTGTAATGGATCATAAAGGTGATCTAAGCTTTATGGAATTTTTGCCAAATACCAAATTGTTAGTCAGACGAATTTATACTAACACAAGTGATTGGTTACTGTCTTGACTTGTGAAACAACGATTGAACATTGAAATGCTTAGCTTTACAGTCAAGCACGCAAACAAATACTCTTCTCTTTGCTTGGTCTGTGCATTAAAACAGATCATTCTACAAACATTGTTTTTATGACATCCACCCAAGCCAGTGGCTTCAGGCTTTCAGTCCTTAGTCTAATCAGACACTATGAGTACTCACTCACTTTGAAGACTTCCGCTGTTTGCTCACAACTCCAACAGTCAGCAAAAGTGTTTATGTTCACTGTTGACATGTGGTTATCAGGTTCAACTAACATAATGACATAAATCCCAACCATGTTTAAATCTTATTAAATGTGATTAACTAATCATCTCAAACATCAGAATGTAGCATATCAAAGGAAGGATATTAGTCCTGGTGTTATGTCCATTTTAGAATCATTTATTAAAATAAATATAACAGAGGTTGAAGCAGTTTGACAAATCAGTCCCACTTATATCTATTAAGAAATCTGAGGCAACAATGGTGACCTTTCTGAAATGAAATAACAAAGAAAACATCAAGCTCAGAAGGGAACCCATCCAGTCCAAACATCTGGGCAACACTATGAACCACTGAAGCAAGCTGTCAATGATTAAAAAGACAAAAAATAATAATTTTCAGGATGATTAGTGAGTGTCGATGAGAGTTGAAAAAGACCATGCAATGTTTTTCCTATCTTTGGCTCTCCAGTTTCAGTGAACTTGAACTTGATGTTGAATTTAGCCTTAGATTCTTGTTCTTAAATGACATGAGTGGAACCTGATGTGGTCTACTGCTGTTGTGCCCCATCCACCTCTAAGATTGATGTGTTGTGCATTCTTATTTGAGTTATTGTAGACTTTCTGTCCGCTCAAACCAGTCTGGCCATTTTCCTGGGGCTTATTTTATCAACTAGGTGTTTATGTCTGCAGACGTGCTGCTCATTGGATGTTTTTGTTTTTCAACAATTTGGAATGTCCTTAAAAAGATAGAAACCACTGGCATATTTACAACCAGACATCAAATAGGCCAGCCAAGGAAAACAACAGCAGTTGATGACAGAAATATTGTGAAGAGCTGTGAAGAAAACCCACAAACATTATTCAGTGACATAACCAACAACCTCCACAGGGCAGGGGTTAGGTATCGCAATCCACCATTTGAAAAAGACTTTGGAATCAGAAATATAGAAGCCATATCAAAAGATGCAAACCACACATCATCAGTAAGAATCTGAAAGCCAGATTTGAATTCACAAAGAAATACAGAAATCAGTCACAAAAGTTCTGGAACCAAGATTAACCAAAATTACCAAAGTGATGGAAAGGCCAAAGTGTGGAGATAAAAAAAAATCTGCTCATGATGCAAAACTTACAAGTTGATCATGATGGAGGTAGTATCATGGTAGAAACATGATGGAGGTAGTATCATGGCTTAGGCTTGCATGGCTGCTTCTGAAACAGGCTCATCAATCTTTATTTATGATGTAACTCATGATGGTAGCAGCAGAATGAATTCAGAAGTTTACATGAACATTATGGCTGCCAATTTACAAAGAAATGCAAACAATCTAATTGGGTGGAACTACATGCAGCAAGACAATGATCCAAAATACACTGCCAACACAACAAAGGACAAATTAGGGGGGGGAAAGTGGAATGTTTTAGTCAATCACCAGACCTTAAGCCAATGGAGCATGCATTTCACCTCCTGAAGAGGAGACTGAAGGGAGAAACCATCTGAAACAAACAACTGAAAGAAGCTGCAGTACAAGCCTGGAAAGGGCGGCTGTGGCTCAGTCGGTAGAGCGGGTTGTCCACTAATCCACTAACTGTGGGGTTGGTGGTTCGAATCCCGGCCCGGATGATCCCATGCCGAAGTGTCCTTGGGCAAGACACTGAACCCTAAGTTGCCCCCAATGGCAAGCTAGCACCTTGCATGGCAGCTCTGCTACCATTGATGTATGAATGTGCTCTCATTAGTAAGTTGCTTGTAAATGTAAAAATGATATTTCTGTAAAGCTGCTTTGAGACAATGTACCATTGTAAAAAGCGCTATACAAATTGATAAAATTGATAATTGAAATTGAAATGCAACACAAAAGAAGAATGCAACATTTTGGTGATGTCAGTGGGTCATGGTCAAGTTGCAGTTGTAGCAATTAAGGGATATGCAACCAAATATTAATTGTCATACACATTTTAATAATTAATTTAATAAATATAAATGTTATTTACTTTAATTAACTTTAAGACTATCTAATCCTATACTATTGCCTGTCTAAAAATTGGGTGGTATGCCACGAAAGGTGTCATCTTAGTTGTTTAACACATCTATATTTAAATATAAGGCAATGAAAGCTGAAATTGATCTCAAACCCAAATGCCGTTAGTGTTGAGCAAAAACAAAAGAATTGGCCTTAACATTCCAATGCTTTCAGAGGACTGTACATTTGACTGTGGGCAGGCTTAATGTGCAAAGTTCTTGTAATGACTTCATTTGAATGAAACCCAAAATCAAATCTTCCGTCACTTGTTAAAATATTCAGATAAACTGTTTGTGGTCAGCTTCTTCACTGAGATTATTTTATTTGGTTCATGGTGCTTGTTATCTACTAGCATATTTACTTTTTTTTTTTTCATCAATGTTTGACTTATCGGGCTTTAAAATGGAGGGGTGGTGGCTGTGAGACAACCAACATTGTGCTAATTCTTAAACAATTTGTCCAACTCATCTTGTGTGCAGTTTGGAACTTTTCTACAACCCCAATTCCAAAAAAGTTGGGATGCTGTGTGAAATGTAAATAAAAGCCAGACTGCAATGATTTGCAAATCTCTTAAACCCATATGTTATTCACAATAGAACATAGAAAACATATCAAATGTTTTAACTGAGGAAATGTGCCATTTTTAGGAAAAAAATAAGGTAATTTTGAATTTGATTGCCATAACACGTCTCAAAAATGTTCGGACGGGGCAACAAAAAGCTGGAAAAGTAAGTGTTACTAAAAATAAACAGCTGGAGGAACATTTTGCAACTAATTAGGTTAATTGGGAACATTTCAGTACCATGATTGGTTATAAAAACTGTATCTTAGAGAAGCAGAGTCTCTCAGAATTAAAGATGGGATGGAATCTGGATGTTGCTCTAAAACCAGTATATACCTTTGAGCATTGATGGTGCCTTTCAACATGCGCAAGCTGCCCATTCCATAGGCACTAATGCACATGAACTTAGCACTGATAAAAAGCCGGATGGTCCCTCTCCTCTTTAGTCCTCTTTAGTTTAGAGGACAGCGTTCATAGTTTCCAAAAAGAACAAAAAAATTTGATTCGTTTGACCACAGTACAGTTTTCAACTTTACCTCAGTCCACTTTAAATTAACTTTGGCCCAGAGAAGATGACGGAATTTATGCAGTGCCGCCTGAGGGCCTGAAGATCATGGGATATCCAGATTCTCTGAATCTTTTGATGATATTATGTATTGCAGATGATGAGTTATTCATAGTCTTTGTAATTTTACGTTGAGGAACAGTATTCTGAAATTGTTCCACAAATTGTAGATGCAGTTTTTTACAGATTGGTGAACCTCCATCTTTACTTCTGAAAGACTGTGCATCTCTAAGATGCTCTTTTAATACCCAATCATTTTATTGACCTGTTACCAATTAACCTCTAGCTGGTTCTTTTAGTAACACTTACTTTTCCAGCCTTTTGTTTCCACTGTCCCATTTTTTTTTAGATTTGTGTTGTGGTTGTGTTTTTTGTTAAAATGGTTTCCTCAATTTAAACCTTTGATATGTTTTCTGTGTTCTATTGTAAATAACATAAGGGTTTATGAGATTTGCAAATCATTGCATTCTGTTTTTATTTACATTTGGACCAGTGTCCCAAAAGTATTGGAATTGGGGCTGTAATTTACTTAATTTGTATTGTATAATTAATTCAAATTTGTTCTGATATAAAAAAATGTTAAATCATGTTTGAGAAGTCAGAGCGCCAAACAAAAGATTGAAACCATTCTAATATTTTGACACTGACGTTTATACCAAGTGCTCAAATTAAGCACTTTGTTAGTTTTCATGAGCTAGACCAGGTTTAAGAGAGGACGATGCTACTTTTCTCACTTTATGCTTCTGTGTAGGCTGTTTGGAATTCACATTGCTCACTTATCATGTGTTGTACAGGGCTTTGAACCGAAACTGTGAATAAGCTTAGCGATGCCCTGTTTTCAGAGAGTTCCCAGAACGTACTCATTAATCAGTGGATGAGTTCTTTTCAGCACTTGACACTTGAAGCATTAAGCAATAGCATTGTGTTTACAGAGAGGGAGGTGCCAGGCTTTGCAGCAGCACTTTTGTGCTTCTCAGCACCGTTGGCACAAGCTTTTCTAGCTGTTTTCTCACTGAGCTTGAGCTGCTATGCCACCTATCAGCTGACATCTCCAAATAATATTTTTCTGCTTTCTCTGACATTTTGATATTCTATATTTTGAAGTCTCTGCCATCCTAAATATATTCATACCTGCTTTTTCAAGTGAAGCAATGAAATAGTATTTAGGACAAGTGATATTGTATAAATATAGGCAGGGCTAATTGGTTATTTTCCCCAGATGTAGATTTGGGGTTAGTTTACTTTTATTTAGAAGTAAATATGTCATTAAAGAGATCACTCTGGATGACCTGCAGAGATCTACAGCTGAGGTGGGAGACTGTCCATAGGACAACAATCAGTCGTATACTGCACAAATCTGGCCTTTATGGAAGAGTGGCAAGAAGAAAGCCATTTCTCAAAGATATCCATAAAAAGTGTTGTTTAAAGTTTGCCACAAGCCACCTGGGAGACACACCAAACATGTGGAAGAAGGTGCTCTCATCAGATGAAACCAAAATCGAACTTTTTTCAACAATGAAAAACATTATGTTTGGCGTAAAAGCAACACAGCTCATCACCCTGAACACACCATCTCCACTGTCAAACATGGTGGTGGCAGCATCATGGTTTGGGCCTGCTTTTCTTCAGCAGGGACAGGGAAGATGG